>JARQOD010001812.1:42475-89707 GCA_033576555.1 Oophaga sylvatica | reverse complement strand
GCCCTTCCTCCCCGGGCCGAGTCCCTGCCCTCCTCTCCGGGGGCGGTCACACTGACGTCTTCCCCGGGGGCCCACTACCCCCCCCGTCCTCCCGGGGGCCCCGAGTCCACTGCCCCCCCTCTCCGGCCGAGCTCCACGGCCGTCCCTCGGGGGCCGAGCTCACATGCCCCGTCCCTCCGGGCCCCCGAGCTCACACTGGGTCCTCTGGGGCGGCCGAGCTCCACTCCCCCGTCCTCTCGGCGGCCGAGCTCACACTCCCCCGCCCCCCGGCGGCCGGCTCACATTGCCCCCCCTCTCCGGGGGGCGAGCTCACAAGGGCCCGTCCCTGGGGCGGCCGGCTACATGCCCCGTCCTCTCGGGGGGGGCCGACTCACAGGGGCCCGTCCTCTCGGGGCCGAGCTCACACTGCCCGTCCCTCCGGGGCCCGAGCTCAACTGCCCGTCCCTCGGGGCCGGCTCACACTGCCCTCCCTGGGCGCCGGTCACACGCCCCCCCTCTCGGGGCCCGAGCTCACACTGCCCGTCCTCTCCGGGCCGACTCACACTCCCCCGTCCTCCCCGGGCCGAGTCACACGGGCCCCGTCCTCTCCGGTGCCGAGCTCACACGGGCCCCGTCCTCTCCGGGGCCCGAGCTCACTGGCCGTCCTCTCGGGCGGCCGAGCTCACAGGGCCCGTCCTCTCCGGTGGCCGAGCTCACACTGCCCCGTCCTCTCTGGTGGCCGAGCTCACACTGCCCCGTCCTCCCGGCGGCCGAGCTCACACTGGTCCGCCCTCTCGGGCGGCCGAGCACACTGGCCCGTCCTTCGGGCGCCGAGCTCACACTGGCCCGTCCTCTCCGGGGGGCCGAGCTCACACTGCCCTGTCCTCTCTGGGGGGACCGAGCTCACACTGCCCGTCCTCTCGGTGACCCTCGGGGCAGGTAGCAGATATCAGTTCGCTGACGATCCCCCGCAGGCACCCCCCCCAGCAGATACCTGGTAGAGGCCAAATCGGTAGTCGCCGCTGTGAACCACAAACAGTCGGACTTTACCGACCTCCCGCAGCGGCCTGCGGCTCTCTCCCAGGGCAGAGAATCGTCCTCCTCCGTGTAGGTGTCGGAATCTGAAGCCGGGGGCTCGGTGCGCAGCAGCCGGTGGCCGGAACCTTGCTTAGTCTTCTTCCTCCCGCCGTCTCCGGCCAGGCCGATCAAGGCGTTCAGCTCCTTGCGTTTCTTCATCTTCTTGTTCGCTGTAGGGGCGACCGGAATCCCGGCGGACAGAGCGCCAGAGCCCATGTGTACCCAGGCCGAGCCCTCACTCACTGCACTGCGACTGTGCGCTTCTCACATCCGGGGTCGGGGTCTACAGCGCCACGTCACTCCGAGGGCGGGGTCTTCATCTTTACGTCATTCCTGAGGCGGGGATATAGCGCCACGATGGGGCGGGGATAAAGCGTCACGATGGGGCGGGGATAAGCGTCACGATGGGGCGGGGATAAAGCGTCACGATGGGGCGGGGATAAAGCGTCACGATGGGGCGGGGATAAAGCGTCACGATGGGGCGGGGATAAAGCGTCACGATGGGGCGGGGATAAAGCGTCACGATGGGGCGGGGATAAAGCGTCACGATGGGGCGGGGATTTACGCACGCTATTCTGACCCGGACAGACCTCACACCAGGCAGAGTGATGAGGATCCAGTTGGTTTCTTATTTAGCAACATTTTTTTCAGTTTTTTTTTTTAGGTTAACCCCTTAACGACCAAGCCATTTTGTAGGTTAATGACCGGGCCAATTTTTACAATTCTGACCACTGTCACTTTATGTGCTTATAACTCTGGAACGCTTCAACGGATCTTGGCGATTCTGAGATTGTTTTCTCGTGACATATTGTACTTCATGATAGTGGTAACATTTCTTCTCTATAACTTGCATTTATTTTTGAAAAAAACGGAAATATGGTGAAAATTTTGAAATTTTCAAACTTATTTTTATGCCCTTAAATCAGAGAAATATGTCACAAAAATAGTTAATAAATAACATTTCCCACATGTCTACTTTACATCAGCACAATTTTGGAACCAAATTTTTTTTTTTGTTAGGAAATTATTAGGGTTAAAAGTTGACTAGAAAAATATTTAGAGTTGAGAGTCCTCAGTGGTTGATACCTTTTAATGGCTAACTGAAAAGATAATAAATTGCAGCTTTCGAGACTCTTCAGGTCTCTTCATCAGGCGAAGACAAAATCTGAAGAATCACATATTTATACACAACACAGCACAGAAATAATGCAATAGATAAGACAAGTGACGTGAAGCAGAACTGTCATTATGGGAGAGGGATGAACATAAATATTGGAACAGTTCATAGATAAGGAGTGTGAAAGTTTTATTGCTTGCAATTTGTTACCATCTTTTCAGTTAGCCATTAAAAGGTATCAACCACTGAGGACTCTCAAGTCTAAATATTTTTCTATCTACTGGCGAACACGGCACAAAGATATACATCTTTACTGTATCAAAAGTTGACTAGAGATTTCTAATTTTTCCAACAAAATTTACAAAACCATTTTTTTTAGGGACCACCTCACATTTGAAGTGAATTTGAGGGGTCAATATGACAGAAAATACCCAAAAGTGACACCATTCTAAAAACTGCACCCCTCAAGGTGCACAAAACCACATTCAAGAAGTTTATTAACCCTTTAGGTACTTCACAGGAATTGAAGCAATGTGGAAGGAAAAAATGAACATTTAACTTTTTTTTCCCCAAATTTTTCTTTCGACACAATTTTTTAAATTTTGTCAAGGGTATCAGGAGAAAATGAACCACAGTATTTGTTGTACAATTTCTCCTGAGTACACCGATACCCCATGTGTGGGGGAAAACCAATCTTTAGGGGCACGGCCGTGCTCAGAAGGGAAGGAGCATCATTTGAGATTTTGAATGTCAAATTGGCTGGAATCGAGAGCGGACACCATGTCGCGTTTGGAGAGTCCTTGATGTACCTAAACAGTGGAAACCCCCCATAAGTAACCCCATTTTGGAAACTAGACCCCCCAAGGAACTTATCTAAATGTGTAGTGAGCACTTTGAACCCCCAAGGGCTTCACAGAAGGATATAACGTAGAGCCGTAAAATTAAAAAAATCATATTTTTTCCACAAAAATGATCTTTTCACCCCCAATTTTTATTTTTCAAAGGATAAAAGGATCTCAAAAGTTATTGTGCAATTTGTCCTGAGTACATCGATACCCCATATGTGGGGTTAAACCACTATTTGGGCGCATGGCAGAGCTCGGAAGGGAAGCAGCGCTATTTGACTTTTTTGGCTGGAATTGAGATTGGATGCCATGTCGCATTTGGAGAGTCCCTGATGTGCCTAAACAGTGGAAACCCCCACAAGTGACCCCATTTTGGAAACTATACCCCCCCAAGGAACTTATCTAAATGTGTGGTGAGAGCTTTGAGCCCCCAAGGGCTTCACAGAAGGTTATAACGTAGAGCCGTGAAATTAAAAAATCATTTTTTCCACAAAAATGATCTTTTCATTCCAATTTTTAGTTTCCAAAGGATAAAAAGGACCCCAAAAGTTATTGTGCAATTTGTCCTGAGTATGCTGATACCCCATATGAGGGGGTAAACCACTATTTGGACGCATGGCAGAGCTTGGAAGGGAAGCAGCGCCATTTGACTTTTTTGGCTGGAATTGAGATTGGACGCTATGTCGCATTTGGAGAGTCTCTGATGTGCCTAAACAGTGGAAACCCCCCACAAGTGACCCCATTTTGAAAACTAGACCCCCCAAGGAACTTATCTAGATGTGTGGTGAGAGCTTTGAACCCCAAGGGCTTCACAGAAGGTTATAACGTAGAGCAGTAAAATTAAAAAATCATATCTTTTCCACAAAAATGATCTTTCCACCCCCAATTTTTATTTTCAAAAGGGTAACAGGACCCCAAGTTATTGTGCAATTTGTCCTGAGCACGCTGATACCCCATATGTGGGGGTAAACCACTATTTTGACGCATGGCAGAGCTTGGAAGGGAAGGAGCGCCGTTTTCGAATGCAGACTTTGATGGAATGGTCTGCGGGTGTCATGTCACGTTTGGAGAGCCCCTGATTTGCCTAAACAGTAGAAACCCCCCACAAGTGACCCCATTTTGGAAACTAGACCCCCCAAGGAACTTATCTAGATGTGTGGTGAGCACTTTAAACCCCTAAGTGCTTCACAGAAGTTTATAACGTAGAGCCGTTGAAAATAAAAAAATCATATATTTTTTTTTTTTTTTTTACACAAAAATAATTTTTGCCCCCAAATTTTTATTTTTATAAGGGTAACAGGAGAAATAGGACCCTAAAAGCTATTGTGCAATTTGTCCTGAGTACGCTGATATCCCATATGTGGGGGTAAACCACTATTTTGACGCATGGCAGAGCTCGGAAGGGAAGGAGCACCGTTTTCGAATGCAGACTTTGATGGAATGGTCTGCGGGTGTCATGTCACGTTTGGAGAGCCCCTGATTTGCCTAAACAGTAGAAACCCCCACAAGTGACCCCATTTTGCAAACTAGACCCCCAAGGAACTTATCTAGATGTGTGGTCAGCACTTTGAACCCCAAGGGCTTCACAGAAGTTTATAACGTAGAGCCGTGAAAATAAAAAAATCATATTTTTCCACAAAAATGATCTTTTTGCCCCAAATTTTTATTTTTATAAGGGTAACAGGAGAAATAGGACCCCAAAAGTTGATGTGCAATATGTCCTGAGTACGCTGATACCCCATATGTGGGGGGGAACCACTGTGATCGCCTTACTGCGATCTTTGGGAGGCAGAATGAACAAATCCACAAAAGGTGAAGAATTGGTTTTCTTTTTTACGCCGTTCCTCGTGCGGTATTAGTGATTAGGCGACTTTATTCCTCGGGTCGGTGCGATTACGGCGATACCAGATTTACATCCTTTTTTCATGTTTAGCTTCTGTCACACACTAAAAGATGTTTTTGGAAGAATTTTTGTAAGAAATGTTTGCATCGCCGTATTTTGAGAGCTATAATTTTTCCATATTTCGTCCGACAGAGTTATCTGTGGGCTTATTTTTTGCGGGACGAGCTGACGTATTTATTGGTACCATATTCGGGCACATAACGTTTTTTGATTGCTTCCTATTCCGATTTTTGTGGAAGCAGAATGAGCAAAAACCAGCAATTCAGGAATTGTTTTTTTTTTTCTCCGTTCCGCATGTGGTAAAATTGATAAAGCAGCTTTATTCTTCGGGTCACTACGATTACAGCGATACCTCATTTATATATTTTTTTATGTTTTGGCGTTTTTTTTACGCAATAAAAAATTTTATAGAAAAAATAATTATTTTTGCATCAGTTTATTCCGCGAGCTATAACTTTTTTATTTTTTCGCTGATGATGCTTTATAGCGGCTTGGTTTTTGCGGGACAAGATGACATTTTCAGCGGTACCATGTTTATTTATATCCGACTTTTTGATCGCGAGTTATTGCACTTTTTCCAAGCGGTATGATGATACCGCTTGGAAAAATATAATTTACTACTTTGTGTTTTTTTTTACGGCTTTCACTGAAGGGGTTAACTAGGGTTACGCTTTTATAGATGGGATTTTTACGGACACGGCGATACCAAACGTGCATTTTCAGCTGCAGATGAAGGAAGAGAGCCACAGTATTCATTACTGATGGGTAGGCGGAGCCCCAGATCAGGATGTTACCTCAGATCAAAAGAGTGCTGACTGGCTGGCCCCTCCAGCTCGGGCTCCTCCTACTCAGCTCCAGTCTAAGATTTGAGGTCCAGAGGATGGTCGCTGCTAATGCAGCTCCTCAGAAGATTTTATTATTTTAATTCGGACAGGAGACTTGGATCACTAGTTGGTCTAGAGGTCTCAGGGGTACCAGCGCTGCTGTACCCTAACCTCTCCCTTGGCGGATCTGTATTTACTCAAAGTCCCTGCAGAATCCTTGCCGGCCCTGGGGGATGAGGAGAGCTTCTCTGGCGGGAACGCAAACCACACGTGCGGTCACTGCGTTCCTCGCCCTGGGGGGAAGCATGGGCACTGCGCCAGAAACCCCTGAGGGTCCCTGTGGCGCCTTGGCTGGTGAGTACTCCACACAAATTTTAATAATAATTATGTGTGAGTGCTTTAGCGTCTGAATGAGCAGCGCTATTACTAATGTCAGTATGCTTCAGCGCTGCTGTGCCAGCGTTACTACATGTAATGTCAGTATGCTTCAGCGCTGCTGTGACAGCGCTACTACATGTAATGTCAGTATGCTTCAGTGCTGCTGTGCCAGCGTTACTACATGTAATGTCAGTATGCTTCAGTGCTGCTGTGACAGCGTTACTACATGTAATGTCAGTATGCTTCAGCGCTGCTGTGACAGCGTTACTACATGTATGTCAGTATGCTTCAGTGCTGCTGTGACAGCGTTACTACATGTAATGTCAGTATGCTTCAGCGCTGCTGTGACAGCGTTACTACATGTATGTCAGTATGCTTCAACGCTGCTGTGACAGCGCTATTACATGTAATGTCAGTATGCTTCAGCGCTGCTGTGACAGCACTATTACATGTATGTCAGTATGCTTCAGCGCTGCTGTGACAGCGCTACTACATGTATGTCAGTATGCTTCAGCGCTGCTGTGACAGCGCTATTACATGTATGTCAGTATGCTTCAGCGCTGCTGTGACAGCGCTACTACATGTAATGTCAGTATGCTTCAGCGCTGCTGTGACAGCGCTACTACATGTAATGTCAGTATGCTTCAGCGCTGCTGTGACAGCGCTACTACATGTAATGTCAGTATGCTTCAGCGCTGCTGTGACAGCACTATTACATGTATGTCAGTATGCTTCAGCGCTGCTGTGACAGCGTTACTACATGTATGTCAGTATGCTTCAGCGCTGCTGTGACAGCGCTATTACATGTATGTCAGTATGCTTCAGCGCTGCTGTGACAGCGCTATTACATGTATGTCAGTATGCTTCAGTGCTGCTGTGACAGCGCTACTACATGTAATGTCAGTGTGCTTCAGCGCTGCTGTGACAGCGCTATTACATGTATGTCAGTATGCTTCAGCGCTGCTGTGACAGCGCTATTACATGTATGTCAGTGTGCTTCAGCGCTGCTGTGACAGCGCTATTACATGTATGTCAGTATGCTTCAGCGCTGCTGTGACAGCGTTACTACATGTATGTCAGTATGCTTCAGCGCTGCTGTGACAGCGCTATTACATGTATGTCAGTATGCTTCAGCGCTGCTGTGACAGCGCTATTACATGTATGTCAGTATGCTTCAGCGCTGCTGTGACAGCGCTATTACATGTATGTCAGTATGCTTCAGTGCTGCTGTGACAGCGCTATTACATGTATGTCAGTATGCTTCAGTGCTGCTGTGACAGCGCTACTACATGTAATGTCAGTATGCTTCAGCGCTGCTGTGATAGCGCTACTACATGTAATGTCAGTATGCTTCAGCGCTGCTGTGACAGCGCTACTACATGTAATGTCAGTATGCTTCAGCGCTGCTGTGACAGCGCTACTACATGTAATGTCAGTATGCTTCAGCGCTGCTGTGACAGCGCTGTTACAAGAAGATGTGGTGATTTTTTGTCCGCAGGCAGATAGCTGCAGGACAGAGAGGGAGCAGGAGCGGGGAGAGTTCGCGCTCATTATTTGAGCTAGCAGGGGGCGTGGCCTATCTATCCCGGTCTTTTGAGCAGGAAGACGCGCGCTCTGGCTTTTCTCCTGCGACCCCCTCACTGTGGCGGCCATTACTCAGGCTCCTGGGCTCCTCGGACCGCTCCTCTCCTCATATAGACACCACGGCCAGCTGGGTGAGTGCGGATTCCTCACCCCGCAGCGCAGCGATCGCTATCCTGCAGCTGCAGTCTCATCAGAGACATAAAAATTGGCTGGGGCTCACAAATATATATATATTTTGGTGAGTTTGCAATATTAACCCCTTTGAGGGTTATTTCTACCAGCTAAATTTGCTGACTGAATACCGCTGGGGTAACTCTGCTTGGTGGAGCGTTAACCCTTCAGCGTTTGGAAAAAAAAAAAAAAAAAAAAAAACCGCATAGTTTTTTGCTGGTATTACCGCTTTGACCTGCTCATACAGGTGAGACATGTCTGAACAGAGTTCAGATGCCGCGGATCACGTCCCAGTGCCATTGCGGCAATCAGATACGCAGACCTCCACAGCGTCTAGCGCTGCGGTCGACAGCGGTGGAAAATTGGATGATATCGCTCGATCGATTAATAACTTATCTGACCTTTTAGGTCAATATGTGTCTGCTAATTCCTCTCAGAGGAAGCGACGCAGGCCGTTACCGGCCTCTACACGGAGCGAGTCAGATGTATCTGATATTGGGCAGAGTTCCCCTTTAAATTCGGATGGAGAAATATCCGATTCAGATGCGGACGAGCCGCAGGGACGTTCCTCTATGACGAAGCGTACGGAGGCATTAATTGAAGCCATGAGAGATATATTACAGTTACCGGAGGAGGTAACTAGTCGTCCTGGTAAATCAGCACGCATGTTCCAGGAGTCCCGTGCTTCGCGTACAACATTGCCAGCTCTGGATGAGCTTAATAGTGTAATAGAGGAGGAACGTCTATGTCCAGATAAGCGTTTTCATGGAACGCATTTCTTTGATACACTTTATCCTTGCTCTACGGAGTTAAAGGCTAATTGGACTTCTGCTCCTGAAGTGGATGTGTCTTTGTCTCAGCTTAGTAAATCCTCTCTACTCCCTATTAAGGGAAAAGCGAGCTTACAGGAGCCTTTGGATAGAAAGGCAGAATTGGCGGCAAAAGCAAACTATGAGGCTGCGGGTCATGGATTTCGAGCAGTGCTAGGATCCATGTGTGCTGCTAGAGCTTCTCTAAGCTGGTTGGCACGTCTGAAGACGGAGTTGCAAAATGAATCTCCGTTATCTGAGATACGGGAAACTTGTGAATGGTTAGAAACGGCAGCCTGTTATATCTTTGATGCCGGTCTGGATACGGCATCTCTGCTGGCCAAAGCGCAAGCTTCAGCGGTCACAGTCAGAAGAGCTTTATGGCTCAGACAGTGGGCCGGGGACGCAGTTTCCAAACAAGGGTTGTTGGCCTTACCTTACAAGGGTGGCCATCTTTTTGGATCCGACCTCACAGAGCTGATTTCCAAGGCTAAGGCGAAGGAATCAGCATTACCACAGCGAAGGGCCATGGCCTCGGTGTCCAGTAAGCCTGGTGTTTATAGTGGTCGGCGGTCCTTTCGGGGCCGAGGACGATCTAGTCACTCCTCGTGGGGATCGGGTCGTCCTTCTTTCTCAGGAAAGAAATCCTCTCAGAAAACTCGTACTCCCTGGAAGCAGAGTTTCCGCCAGAACAAGCGGGAACTTGACAAGAAACCCGCAAAGTCGGATTGACGCCAGGGGTCCACTCGAGGATTCTCGAGTGGGGGGTCGCCTGCTTCTTTTCAAGGAGACTTGGATGGCTCGCGTTCCAGATTCCTGGGTAACGCGGATAGTGTCGGCAGGCTATTTCATAGAGTTTGCTACTCAACCCCCAAATGTTTTTTTTTGTCAATCTCGCGTTCCGTCGGAACCCGAGCTTGTTGTCGCTCTACAGCGAGAGGTCGAATCGCTACTACAAAAGGGTGTAGTGATACCGGTTCCGTCAGAGGACCGAGGGAAAGGTTTTTATTCCAACCTTTTTATAGTTCCCAAAAAGGAGAACAAATTTCGCCCGATTCTGGATCTCAAGCGATTAAACCGGCATGTCCATGCCCGGAAATTTCGCATGGAGTCGCTTCGTTCCGTTGTGGCAGCTCTGTCACAGAACGATTTTCTGGTGTCAATCGACATTCGCGACGCCTATTTGCATATTCCCATCGGAAAGGCTCATCAGCGCTTTCTTCGATTTGCCATAGGTCAGAATCATTACCAGTTCGTGGCTCTGCCGTTCGGCTTAGCCTCAGCGCCAAGGGTCTTTACAAAAATTCTGGCGCCCCTCATGGCACTCCTTCGAAGACAGGGGATTACGATTCTCCCTTATCTGGACGATCTTTTGATCGTGGCTTCCTCGGAGGAGGAGGCGTTGACGGCTCGGGATTTGTCTCTTCAGTTTCTGAAAGACTTCGGTTGGCTGGTCAATTGGGAGAAGTCGTCCCTGGAACCATCGAGGACAATTCTCTTTTTGGGAATGCATCTCGACACGTTTCGGTCGGTAGTTTCCCTACCACCAGACAAACAGTCATGTCTTCTTCGACATGTACAGATTATGACATCCTCAACGGCAATGTCCCTACGGAAGTGTATGCGTCTTCTGGGACTGATGGTGGCGTCCATGGAGGCAATTCCTTTTGCCCAGTTCCACTCCAGGACTCTTCAAAGGTTCATCTTGAGTCGATGGAATCAGTCGCAATCGCTGGATTGCAGTGTCACCATTTCTCGCGCGGTGCGGGATTCTCTAGAATGGTGGTTACGTCCAGGGGCATTCTCCCTGGGGAAGTCTTTCCTCCTCTGAAGTGGTCAGTCATAACCACCGATGCCAGCCTGACGGGCTGGGGGGGTGTTTGGAACAATCTCTGGATTCAGGGGGTATGGTCACCGGAAGAGTCTGTGCTTCCGATCAACATCCTGGAATTGAGGGCGATTTTCCTTTGCCTCCAACATTGGACGGTCCCTTTGAGCGGTCTGCCAGTCCGTGTGCAGACAGACAATGCGACGGCTGTCGCGTATATCAATCACCAAGGTGGGACAAGGAGTTCCAGACTCATGGTAGAGGTGTCCCGAATTCTGATTTGGGCAGAGGCCAATGTACCAGCCATTTCGGCGATTCACATTCCAGGGGTTCAGAATATTACAGCGGACTTTCTCAGTCGCAGAAGGATGGATCCCGGGGAATGGAGCCTCCACCCGGAAGTCTTTGCACTACTGTGCTCTCGCTGGGGAACCCCCCAAGTGGATTTGATGGCATCCAGGTCCAATGCCAAGTTACCGACATTCATGTCCAGGTACAAGGACCCGAAGGCGGTGGCGGTGGATGCTCTAGTGGCTCAGTGGGATCAGTTCGAGCTGATCTATGTATTCCCGCCGATATCCTTACTTCCTCTAGTGCTGCGTCGGATCAGACTAGAGAGAATTCCAGCTATTCTGATAGCTCCAGACTGGCCAAGAAGGGTGTGGTTCTCGACAATAATGTCGCTGTTGGCGGCACCTCCGTTTCCACTCCCTCTTCAACCGGACTTGTTGACTCAGGGGCCCGTTTGTCATCCGGACTTGATGTCCCTGCGTTTGACGGCGTGGCTCTTGAGACCGAAATCTTGACCCGTAGAGGTTTTTCAGCCGAGGTCATTGCTACCCTTCGTGCTGCAAGATGTCCGGCTACTTCTAGGATTTACCACAAAATTTGGGAAACCTTCTTTTCGTGGTGTTTGGGGTCTTCTCGGAACCCGAGAAAATTTTCCATTCCCAATCTGTTGGCTTTTCTGCAGCATGGGCTAGACAAGGGTTTGGCAGTTAGCACTCTGAAAGGTCAGATTTCTGCTCTGTCATTGTTCCGGAGAACCATTGCTTCGAATAGAGACGTGCTCTCCTTTTTCCGAGGTATCTCTCGTAAGTTTCCGCCGCGGAAGGCACCCGTGTCTCCTTGGCGGCTCAACCTTGTTTTGGAGGCTCTTCAGCATAAACCTTTTGAACCTATGGTTTCTGCTAGCCTTTCTTTACTTTCTTGGAAGGTGGCTTTCCTTGTTGCAGTCACTTCCTTGAGGAGAGTTTCTGAATTGGCAGCTCTTTCTTGTTCGCCTCCTTTTCTGGAGTTTTTTCCGGATCGTGTAGTGCTTCGCACTCGGGGTGATTTTTTGCCTAAAGTGGTGTCACAATTTCATGTTAACCAGGATATTGTGTTGCCTTCACTCTGTCCGGATCCGAAGAATACGAAAGAGCGAGATTTACACACATTGGATTTAGTGCGGGCCTTGAAGTTTTATCTATCTATTACTCAAGGTTTTCGTAAGACGGACTCCCTGTTTGTGGTTCCGGCAGGTCGTCGGCGTGGTCAACGAGCTTCCAAGGGTTCTATAGCTCGTTGGATCCGGTCAGCTATTTTGGAAGCTTACCGTCTTCGGGGTGAATCTTGCCCGATTAAGATTCGAGCCCATTCCACGAGAGCTGTGGCTTCATCGTGGGCTTTTCATCAAGGTGCTTCGGCAGTGCAGCTTTGCCGAGCGGCGACTTGGCGCTCTGTCCACACGTTTACAAGGTTTTATAAAGTGGACGTCAGTGCTTCCGCTGATGCAGCCCTCGGACGTAGGGTCCTGCAGGCAGCTGTAGTTTAAAGTTCTGGATGAACTTGTGTTTAGCGCTGGTTGCGCTTTGTTGTTAAGGTTGTTGGGTTTCTGCCTTTTGTTGTTTTTTTCCCACCCTTATTTTTGAACTGCTTTGGGACGTCCCATCAGTAATGAATACTGTGGCTCTCTTCCTTCATCTGCAGCTGAAACACGGATTTTGGTAAAGACTTACCTGTAAAATCCTTTTCAGCGAAGGAAGGAAGAGAGACACAGCACCCTCCCACGGCAGAAGTGTGTTGATGTTTTCAGATGCAGCGCGACCCTTATCTGATAGCGATTATCTGGGCTGAGGTCAGCGCGCTAAGGCTCTGTTCCAGCATCGCCAGCTCATCGCAGTAGTCAGGTTCCGTGAGTAGTACCTGGAACTCTGTGGTTTTTGGCTTTCTTTGCATGCATAACCTGTATCCTTGTGTTTTTTCTCTGAAGTTCCTTCAGAAGGGGTTATGTTGCTCCGCTGGTGATCTTGGCTCTTTTCCTAAAAGCTTTGGTACGACTGGAGCTGAGTAGGAGGAGCCCGAGCTGGAGGGGCCAGCCAGTCATCACTCTTTTGATCTGAGGTAACATCCTGATCTGGGGCTCCGCCTACCCATCAGTAATGAATACTGTGTCTCTCTTCCTTCCTTCGCTGAAAAGGATTTTACAGGTAAGTCTTTACCAAAATCCGTGTTTTTTGTTTTTTTATTACATAAAAATGTGTATTTTTTAGGGTTTTTTTTATTATTTTTCAATATTTTTTTTACAATTTTTTTTTAAAAAAAATGCTTTTTTTTACCTTGTCCCTTTATGGGACTTTCACTTTTTTTTTACTTTTGATTGCAGTTACAATGCATTGCAATGCTCCAGCATTGCAATGCATTGTACCTATGGTGAAAGCTGCTGTGACTATGGTCACAGCGGCTTTCCGTAGCTAGATGACCCAGAGGTTGTCATGACAACCCCCGTGTCATCAAGGCAGAGATCGGGCCCTGCAAATACATTGCAAGGCGCCGATCTGAGGCAGAGGGAGCTCCCGACCCTCTGCCTCTCGCCCTGAGCGCTGCAATCGCAGCAGTCAGGGGGTTAACAGCCAGGGGCGGCGGGGGCGCCGCTCCTGGCTGTCAGTGCAGGAAGCTCGGCCATTGCAGCGCCGAGCTCCTGCACTGATCGGGCAGAAGAGGCTGAAATTTCAGCCTCTTCTGCCTGATCGCTGCTGTGTTTGGTCAGTCACATTGACTGACCAATCACAGCGCTGTAGGTGCGGGGACCGACTGCAAAGGTCCCCGCACCGCCTGCTGTGTCTGTCAGCTGTCATAGATAGCTGTCGGCACTGAACTACCACTCCGTGATTACACGCAGTGGTAGTTCAAAGGCTGGACGTGCACAGTCCGTCAAGGTGCCAAAACTGACACCTTGCCATGACGGACTGTGCACGTCCATGGACATTAAGGGGTTAAACAACAAAAATTAGAAACCACAATAATTAAATACACTGCAGCGAGGAGCCCTGATGGGAATACACCCAATGATAATGGCATACCTCCCAACTTTTGAAGATGGGAAAGAGGGGCAAATTTTAGGCCACGCCCCAACCACACCCATTTCACAACTAGTCACACCCATGTCCACGCCCCGACCACACCCATTTAGCACTGGTGATCACACTGACTGGTACTGAGAAAAAGAAAGAACAGAGAGAAAAAAAAAACAGAAAGAAAGGAGATAGAGAAAGAAAGAGGGGAAAGCAACACAGATAAAAAGTAGAGAAAGAAATAAACAAAGAAAGGGAAGAGAAAGAACAGAGAGAAAAAAAAACAAAGAGGGGAAAGAAAGAACAGAAACGGAGAAAGAAAGAGGGGAAAGAAAGAACAGAGAGGGAGGGAGAAAGAAAGACGGGAAAGAAAGAATAGAGAGAGAAAGAAAGACGGGAAAGAACAGAGAGAGAAAGAAAAAGACGGGAAAGAAAGAACAGAGAAAGCGAAAGAACAGAGAAAGAGGGGGGCAGAAAAAAAGAACAGAGAAAAAAGAAAGAGGGGAAAGAAAAAAGAGAGGAAAGAAAAAAGAGGGAGAGAGAAAGAAAGAGGGGAAAGAAAGAACAGAGAAAGAAAGCAAGAAAGAAAGAGGAAAGAAAGAACAGAGAAAGAAAGAACAGAGAGGGAGAGGGAGGGAAAGAAAGAACAGAGAAAGAAAGAAAGACAGATAGAAAAAGAAAGAAAGAATATAGAGAGAAAGAAAGAGGGGACAGAAAGAACAGAGAGAGAAAGAAAGGGGAAAGAAAGAACAGAGAGAGAGAAAGAACAGAGAGAAAGAAAGAGGGGAAAGAACAGAGAGAGAGAAAAAGAGGGGAAAGAACAGAGAGAGAGAAAAAGAAAGAGGGGAAAGAAAGAACAGAGAGAGCAAGAAAGAACAGAGGGAGAGAGAAAGAAAGAGGGGAAATAAAGAACAGAGAAAGACAGAGGGGGAAAGAAAGAACAGAGAAAAAGAAAGAAAGAACAGAGAGAAAGAAAGAAATAGGGGAAAGAAAGAGGGAAAGAAAGAACAGAGAGAGAAAGAAAAAAGAACAAATAGAACTTCAAGGCCCGCACTAAATCCAATTTGTGCAAGTCCCGTTCCCTTGCATTCCTTGGGCCCGGGCAAAGCGAGGGCAACACAATATCCTGGTTAACATGAAATTGCGACACCACTTTAGGTAGAAAGTCGCTTCGTGTGCGAAGCACTACTCGATCTGGGTAAAACTCCAGGAAAGGAGGCGAGAAGAAAAGAACTGCCAACTCAGAAAACCTTTCTTAAAGAGGTTACCGCCACTAAGAAGGCAACCGTCCAAGAAAGTAAAGAAAGGTTAGCAGAACCCATAGGCTCAAAAGGTACATGCTGAAGACCCTCCAAGACAAGGTTGAGCCGCCAAGGAGACACAGGCGCCTTCCGCGGTGGAAACTGATGGGTTACTCCGCGAAAAAAGGAACGTACGTCCCTACACGAGGCGATAGCCTTCCGAAACAGCAAGGACAGGGCAGAAACCTGACCTTTCAGAGTGCTAACTGCCAAACCTTTGTCCAGGCCGTACTGCAGCAAAGCCAACAAATTTAGAATGGAAAAAAAATCCTCGGATTCCTTGAAGAACCCGACCACCACGAAAAGAAGGCTTCCCAAGTCTTGTGATAAATCTTAGTAGTAGCCGGACCTCTGCAGCTCGCAGAATGGTAATGACTTTGGCTGAAAAACCTCCACGGGTCAATATTTCGGTCTCAAGAGCCACGCTGTCAAACGCAGAGACTTCAAGTCCGGATGACGAACGGGCCCCTGGGTTAACCGGTCCGGGCGAGGAGGAAGTGGGAATGGCGGTGCCGCCAAAAGCGACACCAGTGTCGAGAACCACGTCCTCCTTGGCCCATCCGGGGCTATCAACATAGCCGGAATTCTCTCCAGTCTGATCCGACGCAGCACCAGAGGAAGTAAAGATATCGGCGGAAACACATAGACTAGCTCGAAGTGGTCCCACGGAGCCACCAGAGCAACCACCGCCACAGCCTTCGGGTCCTTGTACCTGGACATGAAGGTCGGTAGTTTGGCATTGAACCTGGATGCCATCAAATCTACTTGGGGAGTTCCCCAACGGGAGCACAGCAGAGCAAAAATTTTCGGATGAAGACTCCATTCTCCAGGATCCATCTTCTCGCGACTGAGGAAGTCCGCCGTGGTATTCTGGACTCCTGGAATGTGAATCACAGAGATGGCTGGAACCCTGGTCTCGGCTCATAGCAGGATCCGAGACACCTCCATCATGAGCCTGGAGCTCCTTGTCCCGCCTTGGTGGTTGATATACGCGACCGCCGTCGCGTTGTCTGCCTGCACTCGGACTGGCAGACCGCTCAAAGGGACCGTCCAGTGTTGGAGGCAAAGGAAAATTTCCCTCAATTCCAGGATGTTGATCGGTAGAACAGACTCTTCCGATGACCATACTCCCTGGATCCAAAGATCGTTCCAGACACCCCCCCAGCCCGTCAGGCTGGCATCGGTGGTTATGACCGACCACCTCGGAGGGAGGAAAGATTTCCCCAGGGATAACGCTCCTGGACGTAACCACCATCCTAGGGATTCTCGCACCCTGTGAGAGATGAGGACGCTGCAATCCAGAGAAGCTTGCGATCGATCCCAACGACTCAGAATGAGCCTTTGGAAGGCCCTGGAATGAAATTGGGCAAACGGAAGTGCCTCCATGGACGCCACCATCAAACCCAGAAGGCGCATACACTTCCGAAGGGACATTGCTGTCGCAGACTTCATAATCTGTACATGTCGGAAGAGACATGCCCGCTTGTCTGGAGGAAGGGACACCACCGTCCGTACCGTGTCGAAATGCATCCCCAAAAACAGGATTGACTGCGACGGTTCCAGAGATGACTTCTCCCAATTGACCAGCCACCCGAAATCCTCCATGACCTGAAGGGATAGATTGCGAGCCGTCCCCGCCTCCTCCTTTGAGGACGCCACAATCAAAAGATCGTCCAGGTAGGGAAATCGTAACCCCTGTCTTTGAAGAATTGCCATGAGGGGCGCCAGAATTTTTGTAAAAACTCTGGGCGCCGAGGCCAAGCCGAATGGCAGAGCCACAAACTGGTAATGGTCCTGACCTATGGCAAAACGAAGGAAGCGCCGGTGAGCCCTTCCGACGGGAACATGCAAATAAGCGTCGCGAATGTCGATTGACCAAAAAGACGTTCTGCGACAGGACTGCCACAACGGAGCGAAGCGACTCCATGCGGAATTTTCGGGTGTAGACATGCCGATTCAATCTTTGAGATCCAGAATAGGGCGAAATTTGTCCTCCTTTTTGGGGACCACAAAGAGGTTGGAATAAAAATCCTCTTCCCGGTCCTCTGCGGAACCGGTATCACCACACCCTTCTGCAGAAGGGAATCGACCTCTGGTAGCAGAGTGGCAAATAGATCGGCTCTGACGGAATGCGAGATTGGCAAAAAAAAAAACTGTCCGGGGTCGAGAAAGAAACTCTATGAAGTAGGCTGCCAACACAACCTGTGTCACCCAGGCGTCCGACACACGGGAAACCCAAGTCGGTTTGAATTGGAGTAAACGACCCTCCACTCGAGAGCGTTCGAGTGAGACCCAGACGTCAGACCGCTTTAGCGGGTTTTTTTTTTTTTTGCCAGCTTCTGTCTTAATGGAAGTTCTGTTTCCAGGGTATGCGGAATTTCTGAGAATTCCCCTTTTTTTTTTTTTTTTTTTATAAAAGAGAGGAACGACCCAAACCCCCGGAGGGTTGACCGGATCATCCCCTGAACCGAAAGGACCGCCGACAACTACCGGCACTAGTCCTGCCAGACGCAGAAGTCACAGCTCTGCGCTGCGGTAAAGCTGTTTCTTTTGCCTCAGCAATCAGCTCTGTGAGGTCAGATTCAAATAGCTGACCACTTTATAAGCTAAAGATAGCAAACCCTGCTTGGAAACCGCGTTCCACTGTCTAAGTCACAGTACTCTTCTGACTGTGACTGCCGAGGATTGCGCCCTGGATAGCAGTGACGCAGTATCCTTCAACTTGAAAAGCCCATCTACCTCGATAGAGGGGATCCATCTTGTCACGCCGTCCGTAGACGGTCCAAACGGCTCAGGGAAACTTTGCAAGTACACGTAGATCCTTAATACTGAATCCATGACCCGCGGTCTCGCAGATGGATATTGTTGCCATCTCCATTTTTCTGTCCAGCAGGTCCTGCAGACTCGCCTTCCTTTACCAGGAAGTTTTGCTAAGCTGGGATAAAGGGACATTCACTTCAGGAGATCCAATTAACAATCAACTCCGTAGAAGACGGATACAGTTTGTAAAGCCGTCGCGACCTATGCGACTCCTGAAGCATCCGGGCCGACTTACCAGGACGTCTAGTTACCTCTCTCCGGTAACTGTAACGCCCTCATGGCTCCATTAGTACGGCCCATGAGAGAGGCAGAGTGTCCCTGCCGATCCTCCTTGTCCGAAACGGACATCTTCGCTACGCGAGAAGGAAGGCACCGATTTGTGTCGCTTCCTTGAGAGGATCTAGCTGACACTCCATAACCTAGAAACCACTGGAACCTCCGACCGCTGCGCACGACGCCGTCGAGGTTTGCGTGTCAGATAGTCCGCATCTGACATGTCCTTGCACAGTATATGGCAGGTTAAACCTGTCAGTAACTAGAACAGTGTGTTTCTTAAAGAAAAACAATCGCTGAAGGGTTAAAGCTCTTAAAGAGAGAGCTACCCCAGCTTTAATAGTTAACCGCCTAAGAAGGGGTTAAAGTAGCAGACTCCCCACAACCTTGATAATGAAAAAGTTGTGCGAGCCCCAAGTGCCTCTTATAAGGCAGCAGCTGCAGGACAGCTATGCCACATTAAACAGAAAAAACGTTCCACAAGATTGCTAAAAAATTGCGCTGTTTTGTATATCGCAATGACCGCCAAAGTCATTAAGGGGATCGCTAATCGCTTATGCGATGTTAATGAGATCGCCCAGATTGGCAGCTACTAGCGACATTAAAAGATGATCACACAAACGATCGCATAGTATGCGTCGTTATCAGGATCGTTAGTGGGAACGTATAGTGGCAGTATTAATGTCGCAGACTCCCCACAACCTTTTTATTATTATTGAAAAGAGTGTGCGAGCCCCTTATGTGATAACAGCCGCAGGACAGCGCAGATCTGTCACTCATTAGTGCCTCAGAAGGCGCCCGCGCTGTGGAGGTGAAGGGGTTAAGCTTCTGCCCGGAGGCTAGAAGCACTCACCCAGCTGGTCACTGTGGTAACGTTGCCGGGAGGGGAGAGAGAGAAAAAAGCCCGAGGAAGTTTCAGCCTGACTTCAGTAATGGCCGCCGCGCTGTCCTCCGTGTGCTCCATGAGGGAAGCCGGAAATGGAGACTGCAGTAAAGCGCGCGCTCAGAGCGGCGCGAAAATTCAAATAAAAAGGCGTGCATCCTCTCTCCTATGTCCTGCAGGCATTAACCTGCAGACAAAAAACACAGTCACCGACATGTAATGTACAGCGGCTGCCGCAGCAGTCGCTTAAGCACTCACACACATTAATAAAAATGCGGGGTACTCACCAGCCGAAGCGCCACAGGGACCCCCAGGGGTTTCTGGCGCTATGCCCATGCTTCCCCCCAGGGCGGGGAACGCAGTGACCCCTGTGCGCGGTTTGCGTCCCCGCCAGGGAAGCCATCCTCATCCCCCCGGGCCGGCAGGGTTCTGCAGGGACCACCATATAGGGTAATATAGATCCGCCAAGGGAGAGGTGGGGGTCCAGCAGCGCTGAGACCCCTAGACCACTTCTGGTGATCCAAGTCTCTTGTCCGATAAAAAAAATAATAAAATCTTCTGAGGAGCTGCTTCCAGCAGCGACCATCCTCTGAGACCTCAAATTTTAGACTGAAGAGCTGAGTAGGAGGAGCCCGAGCTGGAGGGGCCGGTCAACACTCTTTATAATCTGAGGTGTCAATCCTATCTGGGGCTCCGCCTACCCACTAGTTATGAACTAGTGTGTCTCCTTTCCTTCCACCTGCTGCTGAAAGAACAGAGAGAAAGAAAGAAAGAGAGAAAGAAAGAAAGAACAGAGAGATAGAGAAAAAGAAAGAAACAGAGAGAAAGAGGGGACAGAAAAAAAGAACAGAGAGAAAAAAGAAAGAGGGTAAAGAAAGAAACAACAGAGGGAGAGATACCTCATTTATATGTATGTTTTGGCGCTTTTACACAATAAAAACCATTTTATAGAAAAAATTTTTGCATCGCTTTATTCTGCGAGCTATAACTTTCTTCTGATGGAGCTGTATGGCAGCTTGTTTTTTGTGGGACAAGAGGACGTTTTTCAGCGATACCATTTTTATTTACATCCGTCTTTTTGATCGCATTTTATTGCACTTTTTGTTGGCAAAGGATTAAGAATTTGTTTTTTTGCCTCTTTTTGCGGTGTTCACTGAAGGGGTTAACTAGTGGGACAGTTTTATAGAGTGGGTTGTTATAGACATGGTGATACCAAATGTGTTTTTTTTTATTTACACTAATAAATTTGTAAAATATTTTTTCTTTATTCGGGGATTTTTTTTTTTTTTTTTTTTTTTACATTGTCCCAGGATGGCACATTACTATATTACATCAGCTCGATGATCTGATAATCTGCACTGCAGAATATCAGATCAGGATCTGACAGGCAGGGAAGGAGGCACCTGCAGGACCCCGCTGCATTTTCTGATGGGAGCGTGCAGAGAGCCCCCTCCCTGCGTGATGCTTCTCTATGCCACCATCACTACTGACAGCGGCATCAGAGGGGTCACCCACACGCGATCGCAGCGCCGTACTAGTACTGCTCTCAGCACAAACACACCTCCCACAGAGCAGTACTAGTACGGCGCATGTCGTGAAGGGGTTAAGATGACAACCTCGGATAAATGATGAGTGCCCGAGCAAAGCAGCCAAAACACCATATCCAGATATTGGGGACTCCTCATTGGTGAGAGGCAAAGGCTACAACTAGAACATCTAAAAAGAGGAAATTTATTAAAAGCAAATACTATTTACAAGCATGAAAGGTTGATCGAGACATTGGAGCAGGGCTAGGAAAGCAGGGGGCGCGCCATCTGCAACACCACCTCTGACTGCAGCTGGGGGAGGCCACTAATCTTCATCTGTTTGCTGCTGCCATATTTATTCTTCACCGTCTAACGAACAAAAAAAAAAAAAAAAAAAAAAAAAAAGATTATTACAGTCCAGTTTTAAGCAAATCTATCAAAGAAAACAATCGGAGATTGTGATCCAATCTGCCAACTGAACGAAGTCTCCAGATTACAATGGCAGCGTGGTTCGTCTCACGCACCCTCCAGCATGGCACCTGACAGATGCCACCATTACTGCACAGCTCCTTGGATTCCTTACACACATACTGCGCCTCAGTTTTCCAATCTTGCATTCTCAACTGACAATCATAACCATAAACTAAGATTACAACCCAAACCTAGAAGTTGGGACATCCCTGCAAACTATTACCCCAACTAATCACATCTTATCCAGCAGACAGAGGAGACTGACGGGCGCATCCGCACATATCTTACCAGGTGTTTGGTGAGACCCTTGTTCACCTTCACCACATTCTTGGCCATGTGCTGCATGACGGGCAGCAGTGCCTCTTCAGAGTATGTTGTGTAGTGCTGCAGGGTCAGGGTCTGAGGAGAACAAGTCACTGAGTACAGAGTAACAGGAGGGTCAAGACAGAAAAATCCCAAACATACCCAGTCACCAGCACTGAAGACCTTGAGAGACAAGCAGGAGGCAGCAGCAGCGATCTGCGAGGGCGGGTAATGCACCATCTCATAGTCCACCATAACCAGCTCCATCAGATACTTTGCCAAACTGTGCTGCTCAGCTGTGACCTAGAGACAAGGAGCAGGAAAGGTACACGAATGAACAAGAGTCCCAAAACTGACTCCATCCCTCCTACAGCATCTTCACAACCGAGCCGACCCCAAAAGATCCACTCTGCAATGTTTCTACTGTAGAGGAGAACAAAGTATTTTTATAATTAAACAGATTTGCAATAAAGTCAACTACAAAAAAGGTGACTTGTTCCTTCTCGTTACTTAGGGTACCACCCATCACTATAGTTAAGTGTTGCTTGCGAGCAGTTTCCAATATTTGGTAAGCACAGCCAGCTTCAGAGACACCGCTTCGTTCTGAAGCAGCTTTGCCTCCGCAGCATTAGGATGTGTAGTCCACGTGGACATGTACGACTGCAGCAAGCGGCTGAGCTGTGTGCACACTACTCCAAGCTTGGTGATCTCCGGCCCTGCTGCATACAATGGTCAGCAAGCAGTGCGCTCCGTACACTGCAGTCTAACCAACAGTCCAGCATTACTCCATGTACTCATCATATGGACCTGCAGTTGTAGTAGGCTCCTTTGGCATTTCATCATAAAACATGGTGGCATATTGCTAAAATATGCAGTCACCAAGGTCAGTCAGGGGTCTACCTGTATGCATAGTTCCAGGGGTCACCCGCAGAAAACTAAGTGTGAGCAGCTAATTTACAATACAGGTCAACGTGTGCCATGAATTAATGCTTAGACACCAAATAGTATTAGAAATATATATTCTATTGATTTGTTGGATTAATTCCGTCTGCTGCACGGTTGTGTACCGACATTCGGTGTGACGGAGCCCAGAAGGCTCACAGGGTGGGCTCCTGTGGACAAGTATGTTATATGCAGCCTTCCCATAGAATAAGGTGGCTGGTCAGAGCAGCACCGATAGCTGGCCCTTACCTCTCCGACCTTGGAGGCCCTCCTGAGGAAGTGCAGGGGCAGAGGTCTTCCAATTGCAAACTTCAGCACTCGGAGAATGTGCATTTCCATCTCTCTGATCTGTGCCTTTGTGTACGTGTGATCTGTCACAAACGTGAAGTCTCCAATCTCCGGAGGGTACATTTCCTCATACTTTGCAGCCAGAAACATGGCAGTCACCCCAACAAGCTGCAGCTGGTTTTTAGGTACGGGATTCTCCTGCAGAAGTTTTCAGATGTTAGTCGTACAGATTCGATAACTGGGGTTTATGATCAGTGTCCTACAGCAGAGTCACCTGCAAGAATCGATCAATTATGGCAACCGTCATGAACATAGTCTCCTGCAGCAGCCGAAACTTCATCTGGACCTGGACCAGCCAATCAATCAGTATGGCCCGCATGTTACCAGTCACCTCCTGACCATGGAGATAGCTTGGTCGCACTGGCTGAGCATCCTGCAGAAGACCACAAAAAGCGGTACTGAATACAAGGAGTCAGAACAGAAATTCAACCAGTCAGGAAAGACATTAACGCATGAGATGATGGGAGACAACATGCATCAGGCAGAGAAGTCAAAATTCAGCGCCCAGATATTCCCAGTACATGCATGTCATACTCCCTCCCCGCAAATATCACCACATACACTGCACCCACCCTACTGCAAGGTACACTGAAATTACAGATGTCACACTACTGGCGTGACCATTACGGGAGCAGGGAGAAGCAACCTCTGCAGCAGCTCCTGACATGGGCAGATGTGGAGGCCGGTCCTCACCTCCAGGCTTCTGAGATACGAATAGATTTCCTTCACATATTCACTGCACAGCATGGGGTTCCCATCATCATCCGCATCCACATCCTCCACCTGTATGAGGACATCAGAGAAGGCCTGGCACAGCTCCTCTGGGAGGCACCCCGACGTCTCCATGGGACTGGGGGAACTGGGCTCTACCTACGGGAAGAGAGGAACCCCATCACTAAGGAGCAGCAGCTGGCCAGTCACAAGGGAAAGCCAATGACCACTGTGCCAGTCGGTAAGAGCGTTGCACTAGGCTTCTTACCCCAGGAGCTTCTGCACAGACACTTTCCACTGTCTTTGGCTCAGGCATCTTCTCCACAGTTTTCGTTTTCTTTACAACTTTGACTGCTGGTTTTACATCCTGAGAAACAAGTCATTTAGTATCTTACATAAGCAGCCCTCAAAATGTAAACTATTACTAAATGATCAAAATATTCCCACCAGAAATATCTGAAAATGTGCATAGAAAACAGATGTACACTGCTCAAAAAAATAAAGGGAACACTCAAATAACACACCCTAGATGAGAATAAATGAAATATTCTCATTGAATACTTTGCTCTGTACAAAGTTGAATGTGCTGTCACCATAATCACACAAACATCAATGGAAATCAAGTTTATTAACCAATGGAGGCCTGGATTTGGAGTCACACACAAAGTGGAATGTAAGGTCCTTAAAAACAAGTCAAAATGATGCTCAGTAGTGTGTGTGGCCTCCACGTGCCTGTATGTCCTTCCTGTGCCTTTATGACCTCCCTACAATGCCTGGGCATGCTCCTGATGAGGTTGCGGATGTTCTCCTGAGGGATTTCCTCCCAGACCTGGACTTTAGCATCCGCCAACTCCTGGACAGTCTGTGATGCAATGTGACATTGGTGGATGGAGCGAGACTTGATGTCCGAGATATGCTCAATCGGATTCAGGTCTGGGGAATGGGAAGGCCAGTCCAGTCCATAGATTCAATGCCTTCATCTTGCAGGAACTGCTGACACACTCCAGCCACATGAGGTCTGGCATTGTCCTGCAGGGAGGAGGATCCCAGGGCCAACCGCACCAGCATATGGTCTCACAAGGAGTCTGAGGATCTCATCTCGGTACCTAATGGCAGTCAGGCTACCTCTGGCGAGCACATGGAGGGCTGTGCGGCCCTCCAAAGAAATGCCACCCCACACCATTACTGACCCACTGCCAAACCGGTCATGCTGAAGGATGTTGCAGGCAGCAGATCGCTCTCCACGGCGTCTCCAGACTGTCACATGTGCTCAGTGTGAACCTGCTTTCATCTATGAAGAGCACAGGGCGCCAGTGGCGAATTTGCCAATCCTTTTGTTCTGTGACAAATGCCACTCAGACCATCCTCATGGAGTCGGTTTCTAACCGTTTGTGCAGACATGCATATTTGTGGCCTGCTGGAAGTAATTTTGCAGGGCTCTGGCACTGCTCCTCCTTGCACAAAGGCGGAGGTAGCAGTACTGCTACAGGGTTGTTGCCCTCCTATGGCCCCCTCCACGTCTCCTGGTGTACTGGCCCGTCTCCTAGTAGCACCTCCAGCCTCTGGACACTACGCTGACAGACACAGAAAACCTTCTTGCCACAGCTCGCATTGATGTGCCATCCTGGATGAGCTGCACTACCTGAGCCACTTGTGTTGGTTGTAGAGTCCGTCTCATGCTACCACGAGTGAGAAAGCACAACCAACATTCAAAAGTGACCAAAACATCAGCCAGAAAGCATTGGTACGGAGATGTGGTCTGTGGTCCCCACCTGCAGGACTACTCCTTTATTGAGGGGGTCTTGATAATTGCCAATAATTTCCATCTGTTGTCTATTCCATTTGCACAACAGCATGTGAAATTGATTGTCAATCAGTGTTGCTTCCTAAGTGGACAGTTTGATTTCACAGAAGTTTCATTTACTTGGAGTTATATTCTGTTTTTTAAGTGTTCCCTTTATTTTTTTGAGCACTGCATATCCTCCCCCCTGCCCACTAGTAGTCCGTAGCACAGCTGATGTAATACTTGATCCTAATTCACTGGTCTATTGTGCGGCCAAATTGTCTCCGTGATAAATACAGTGATCATTGTGAAACAGGATGTAAAGAATGATAACCAATATGGGACCTAGTCTCCTGATGTCTCTAGAGTGACCATTCCTGTCCCCTGGGGTTGGCATCCTCACATGCCAGTAAAGCCCCCACTCACATGTAGTCTCAATGTCCTGTTACTGAACCTGCCATATTTCACAATTAGTTAAAAAAAAAACAAAGCAGAACAGCATCCAATCCGGGTGAAAAATAGAAGTTAAAGGGAATCTGTCACCCCATTTTTCGACTAGGAGATGCGGCCACCGCCATCAGGGGCTTATCTACAGCATTCTGTAACGCTGTAGATAAGCCCCCGATGTTACCTGAACGAAAAGAAAAACGAGTTAAGGTACTGTCACACCAAGCGAGATCGCCTAAGCGACACAGATTTTATGACGCAGCAGCGACCTCGTTAGCGACGTTGCTGTGTGTGACATGTAGCAGCGATGTCGCTGATCGCTTATGAACGTTCGGAACCGTTTTTTGATCGTTGGGAGTCCCGCTGGTGAGCCTGAATCGCTGAGTTTGACACCCTTTAAGAACGACGAGCGACCTCGCTGGCGACGCATATGTCAGCGGCGCAGGCGGGACTAGGTTTTCTTTGCCGCACAGACTGGATCGCAGTAGCTGCAAAGCAGAACGCAGGAACGATGCTGGCAATTCCTATGAATCAGATGCGCTCGGAGGGAGCGCTAATACGTCGTCTTTCATGACGCGGCCGTCAAATCATTAATTATAACATATATTATTATAAAACATATACAGTGACCACCAATCTGTGCTGAGGGACGTGGAAAAGGTAGCGCTCAATACATGCTGTGTGACAGGTCCCAACGACCGCCGAGGTAGTTATACAGATCGCTGATGTGTCTTTAATGAGATCTTCCTGTTTGGAAGCTACTAGCGACCATATAGCGATCACACCAACGATCTCGTCAGGTTGTGTCGTTGTCGTGATCACTGGTGCGATCGCTTAGTGTGACAGTACCTTTAGATTTTACACTCAGGGGCGGTACGGCGTCAGATTCGGTCAAGAGGGAGTCACGGTCCGGGGCCTCCCATCTTCTAGCGAAGACATCCTCTTGTTTGTTTCTGTCGTGGCTCCAACGCACAGCTCTGCCCTGTTTGAAGGCAGAGTAAAGTACTGCAGTGCGCAGGACCTCTCTGACCTTTCCCGGCGCCTGCGCACTGCAGTACTCTGCCCTCAAACAGGGCAGAGCAGTGCGCCAGAGCCACGACTGGAAGCAAAGAAGAGGACGTCATCGCTAAAAGATGGGAGGCGCCGGATCAGACAGCGACTCCCTCCGGACCGAATCGCACGCCGGAACGCCCCTGGGTGAGAATAATTTAACTTGTTTTTCTTCTGTTTCAGGTGACATCGGGGCTTATCTACAGAATTACAGAATGCTGTAGATAAGCCCCTGATGGTGGTGGCCGCATCTGTCGAAAAATGGGGTGATAGATTCCCTTTAAATCTTTATTTTGCCATGATGCAACATTTCGACAATTGCTGGTCTTTTTCACATTTGTTACTGAACGTGGCACATTTCACATCAGTATTTATAAGCCAAAACCAGGAGTGAAACAATCAGAGGAAAAGTAGACTAGAAACACATCACCACTTCTGCATTTATCACCCATCCATGGTTTGTCTTATTAATACTGAACGTGGCCTTATTGCCTAGATGGTTTGTAGCTCATTAGAAAGGTTCATGAAGGACTGACAAATCACAGGAAGATATGTGAACCTGCCACCACAGACGGACAAGCAAAGAACGTTATAACCCACCACACCGGGCTTGCAGGATAGCAAAACATTTGTACATGTAAAAGCAAGAAGAGATCTTGAGCTTGTATGCAGACCTTCAAACCGACAGACCTGATACATTACTTGTGCTTAGAACACAAACATGTGCGGAGATACTCAGGTCAGTCTTCCAATTATCGGTATGTCTCGAGGCGTTCCCCTATTAGATATGAGTTCATGAGATCTATGGTCGGGGATGTGTGAATCTCCTGCAGACAGATGGGCAACGCTCACTAGTCATGGAGACAATGTGGCCACACAGACCAGCGAGTGAAGATGAAATACATCAGCTGTGGCATGGACCAAAGGTGCAAATATCCAGCTGTTCTCGGCACAACGCCACAAATGGTTTTGGTGGGAATATTTGTTAGGACATGGTAATCTTAATAAAGTTTATATTTTAAGGAATATTTCTTAGATAATACTTCTGTGCCCTTTGTGAACTATACTGTTAGCTGAAACAAGTCATTTAGGCCAAATTTTGACATCGCGCCCCACAGACGGCAGCAGCGCCCCGCTCGCGCCCCACAGACGGCGGCAGCGACCCGCAGACGGCAGCAGTGCCCCGCTCACACCCCAGACGGCAGCAGCGCCCCGCTCGTGCCCCTCAGACGGCAGCAGCACCCCCCAGACGGCAGCAGCGCCTCGCTCGCGCCCCTCAGACGGCAGCAGCGCCCCCCAGACGGCAGCAGCGCCTCGCTCGCGCCCCTCAGACGGCAGCAGCGCCCCGCTCGCGCCCCACAGACGGCAGCAGCGCCTCGATCGCGCCCCACAGACGGCAGCAGCGCCCTGCTTGCGCCCCACAGACCGCAGCAGCGCCCCGCTCGCGCCCCATAGACCGCAGCAGCGCCCCGCTCGCGCCCCATAGACCGCAGCAGCGCCCCACAGACGGCAGCAGCGCCTCGATCGCGCCCCACAGACGGCAGCAGCGCCTCGATCGCGCCCCACAGACGGCAGCAGCGTCTCGATCGCGCCCCACAGACGGCAGCAGCGCCTCGATCGCGCCCCACAGACGGCAGCAGCGCCTCGATCGCGCCCCACAGACGGCAGCAGCGCCTCGATCGCGCCCCACAGACGGCAGCAGCGCCTCGATCGCGCCCCACAGACGGCAGCAGCGCCTCGATCGCGCCCCACAGACGGCAGCAGCGCCTCACGAGTCGCGCCCCACAGACGGCAGCAGCGCCTCGATCGCGCCCCACAGACGGCAGCAGCGCCTCGATCGCGCCCCACAGACGGCAGCAGCGCCCCGCTCGCGCCCCACAGACGGCAGCAGCGCCCCGCTCGCGCCCCACAGACGGCAGCAGCGCCCCGCTCGTGCCCCAGACGGCAGCAGCGCCCCACAGACGGCAGCAGCGCCTCGATCGCGCCCCACATACCGCAGCAGCGCCCCACAGACGGCAGCAGCGCCTCGATCGCGCCCCACATACCGCAGCAGCGCCTCGATCGTGCCCAACAGACGGCGGCAGCGCCCCTCTCGCGCCCCACAGACGGCGGCAGCGCCCCGCTCGCGCCCCACAGACGGCAGCAGCGCCCCGCTCGCGCCCCACAGACGGCAGCAGCGCCCCGCTCGCGCCCCACAGACGGCAGCAGCGCCCCGCTCGCGCCCAACAGACGGCGGCAGCGCCCCGCTCGTGCCCCTCAGACGGCAGCAGCGCCCCAGACGGCAGCAGCGCCCCGCTCGCGCCCCACAGACGGCAGCAGCGCCCCGCTCGTGCCCCACAGGCGGCGGCAGCGCCCCGCTCGTGCCCCACAGACGGCGGCAGCGCCCCGCTCGTGCCCCACAGACGGCGGCAGCGCCCCGCTCGTGCCCCACAGACGGCGGCAGCGCCCCGCTCGTGCCCCACAGACGGCAGCAGCGCCCCGCTCGCGCCCCACAGACGGCAGCAGCGCCCCGCTTGCGCCCCACAGATGGCGGCAGCGCCCCGCTCGTGCCCCACAGACGGCAGCAGCGCCCCACAGACGGCAGCAGCGCCTCGATCGCGCCCCACAGACGGCAGCAGCGCCCCGCTCGCGCCCCACAGACGGCAGCAGCGCCCCGCTCGCGCCCCACAGACGGCAGCAGCGCCCCGCTCGCGCCCCACAGACGGCAGCAGCGCCCCGCTCGCGCCCAACAGACGGCAGCAGCGCCCCGCTCGTGCCCCTCAGACGGCAGCAGCGCCCCGCTCGCGCCCCACAGACGGCAGCAGCGCCCCGCTCGTGCCCCACAGACGGCGGCAGCGCCCCGCTCGTGCCCCACAGACGGCGGCAGCGCCCCGCTCGTGCCCCACAGACGGCGGCAGCGCCCCGCTCGCGCCCCAGACGGCAGCAGCGCCCCGCTCGTGCCCCACAGATGGCGGCAGCGCCCCGCTCGTGCCCCTCAGACGGCAGCAGCGCCCCACAGACGGCAGCAGCGCCCCACAGATGGCGGCCTTACTTTTTTTAACGATATCTTTGCATCCGTCCTGTTTCCGATGTCACCCAAGGCAGTGCGGGGGCGCAGGCAAGGCTTGGCGACCACCGGCCGTTTCCCCACCACCCCGCTCTTCACATTGTTCTCAATATTGGACAGCATGTTCTGCAAGACAAGAAGAGTCATCAGCGAAAGAAAACGCGATGCTTCCCCTCCGGCGGCTTTAGAGACCACTCACCCGTGTGACTCGGCCAGCCATACCGCTCTCCTACGCTCCCCGCACACTTCTGAGACCCCACTTCCGTACAAACAGTTTAAAGCCCGCGCTCCGTTCTTCCTATTGGTCGGTTTAAAAACTCTTTACTCTGATTGGGTGATGACCGTTCCTACACAATGCGTTACCATGGAGAACCAGGCGGAAGGGCGGTACAATTAGCCCAGGCAACAAAGTGAAGGCAGTTATTACTGGGAGATGCGAGCCTCAGCTGTTACCGGAGGTATTATAATATGAGCGCTATGGCAGCTACCATAAATATGGTAAGAGCACACTGCTACCGTAAACATTGTAGACACAGCCACGCTACTGTAAGTGCACAATGCAGAGAATTGTTACCGTATATATAGTTATATGAGAGCTTACGGTAGAGATGATAAATACGGGACTACAGTTGTAACTGAATGTACATCCTAATAGGAGGAGGCATATAGTCCTATCAACGCCAGAGCGGCGCTGGTACGTTATGTCCTATCACAGCTATGGCATTGCGTCTACAGGGACCGTGACCGAGCGCAGTGACCCGCACTGACTGGAGGCAGCAGTCACGTCACTCCGCTATTTCTGGAGTAAGGCACAGCGCGCATGCTTCCGGCAGACATGAGGGCGCATGCGCCGTGTCCCCGCAGGGACTCACATGCAACTCACAGATCGTGGGATGAGGCCGGGCACTGACGCGGGAATGGCTGCTCCTGTGTTGCAGATGAGTCTGGGTTACAGAGGCCTCCTGGTGGTGAGAAGCAGAACTGTCGGGACTGGGGCCTTGGGACTGATGTCCTCGCAACTCCGCACCTTCTCGGTGAGAAAGGAACCGGAACTGGAGGAGAATCCGTTCTATAGAAAATACCAGGACAAGATCCAGCAACTGCGCCGGTGCGGCCTCTAACGGTGGTTTGTGTTACTGCAGCCGTCTCCGCATGTCACAAAGGCCCTGCATTTGGGGAGCTCCCTGCAGCCGCCCCCTCTCCCCTTCACGTCATAGGGTTCATGTATCTGAGAAGCTCCCTGCAGCCGCCCCCTCTCCCCTCCACGTCACAGGGTTCATGTATCTGAGAGCTCTAGCCCCCTCTCCCTCCGTCAGGGTCTGATCTGGGCTCCCTGCAGCCGCCCCTCTCCCTCACGTCAAGGGTTCCTGTATCTGAGGAAGCTCCCTGCAGCCGCCCCCTCTCCCCTCCACGTCACAGGGTTCATGTATCTGAGAAGCTCCCTGCAGCCGCCCCCTCCCCTCCACGTCACAGGGTTCCTGTATCTGAGAAGCTCCCTGCAGCGCCCCCTCTCCCCTCCACGTCACAGGGTTCCTGTATCTGAGAAGCTCCCTGCAGCTGCCCCCTCTCCCCTTCACGTCATAGGGTTCCTGTATCTGGAGCTCCCTGCAGCCGCCCCCTCTCCCCTCCACGTCACAGGGTTCATGTATCTGAGAAGCTCCCTGCAGCCGCCCCCTCTCCCCTCCACGTCACAGGGTTCATGTATCTGAGAAGCTCCCTGCAGCTGCCCCCTCTCCCCTTCACGTCATAGGGTTCCTGTATCTGGGAGCTCCCTGCAGCCGCCCCCTCTCCCCTCCACGTCACAGGGTTCATGTATCTGAGAAGCTCCCTGCAGCCGCCCCCTCTCCCCTCCACGTCACAGGGTTCCTGTATCTGAGAAGCTCCCTGCAGCCGCCCCCTCTCCCCTCACGTCACAGGGTTCATGTATCTGAGAAGCCCCCTGAGCCGCCCCCTCTCCCCTTCACGTCATAGGGTTCCTGTATCTGAGAAGCTCCCTGCAGCGCCCCTCTCCCCTTCACGTCATAGGGTTCCTGTATCTGGGAGCTCCCTGCAGCCGCCCCCTCTCCCCTCCACGTCACAGGGTTCATGTATCTGAGAAGCTCCCTGCAGCCGCCCCCTCTCCCCTCCACGTCACAGGGTTCCTGTATCTGAGGAGCTCCCTGAGCCGCCCCCTCTCCCCTTCCACGTCACAGGGTTCCTGTATCTGGGGAGCTCCCTGCAGCCGCCCCCTCTCCCCTCCACGTCACAGGGTTCCTGTATCTGAGGAGCTCCCTGCAGCGCCCCCTCTCCCCTCACGTCACAGGGTTCCTGTATCTGAGAGCTCTCTGCAGCCGACCCCTCTCCCCTTTCCACGTCACAGGGTTCCTGTATCTGAGAGCTCCCTGCAGCCGCCCCCTCTCCCATCCACGTCACAGGGTTCCTGTATCTGAGAGCTCCCTGCAGCCGACCCCTCTCCCCTCCACATCACAGGGTTCCTGTATCTGAGAGCTCCCTGCAGCCGACCCCTCTCCCCTCCACGTCACAGGATCCTGTATCTGAGGAGCTCCCTGCAGCCTCTCCCTCCTCCACGTCACAGGTTCCTGTGTCTGAGAGCTCCCTGCAGCCGCCCCCTCCCCCTCCTCACGTCGACGAGGAGTTCATGTTCTAGAAGACTCCTGCAAGCCGCACCCCTCTCCCTCCACGTCACAGGGTTCTGTATCTGAGAGCTCCCTGCAGCCGCCCCCTCTCCCCTCCACGTCACAGGGTTCCTGTATCTGAGAGCTCCCTGCAGCGCCCCTCTCCCCTCCACGTCACAGGGTTCCTGTATCTGGGGAGCTCCCTGCAGCCGCCCCTTCTCCCTCCACGTCACAGGGTTCCTGTATCTGAGAGCTCCCTGCAGGCCCTCCCTCAGTCCAGGTCTGTACTGACCGCAGCCCCTCTCCCCTCCACGTCACAGGTTCCTGTATCTGAGTGAGCTCCCTGCAGCGAGCCGCGCCCCTCTCCCCTTCACGTCATAGGGTTCCTGTATCTGAGAAGCTCCCTGCAGCTGCCCCCTCTCCCCTTCACGTCATAGGGTTCCTGTATCTGGGGAGCTCCCTGCAGCCGCCCCCTCTCCCCTCCACGTCACAGGGTTCATGTATCTGAGAAGCTCCCTGCAGCCGCCCCCTCTCCCCTCCACGTCACAGGGTTCCTGTATCTGAGGAGCTCCCTGAAGCCGCCCCCCTCTCCCCTTCCACGTCACAGGGTTCCTGTATCTGGGGAGCTCCCTGCAGCCGCCCCCTCTCCCCTCCACGTCACAGGGTTCCTGTATCTGAGGAGCTCCCTGCAGTCGCCCCCTCTCCCCTGCACATCACAGGGTTCCTGTATCTGAGGAGCTCCCTGCAGCCGACCCCTCTCCCCTCCACGTCACAGGGTTCCTGAATCTGAGAAGCTCCCTGCAGCCGCCCCCTCTCCCATCCACGTCACAGGGTTCCTGTATCTGAGAGCTCCCTGCAGCCGACCCCTCTCCCCTCCACATCACAGGGTTCCTGTATCTGAAGAGCTCCCTGCAGCCGACCCCTCTCCCCTCCACGTCACAGGATTCCTGTATCTGAGGAGCTCCCTGCAGCCGCCCCCCTCCCCCTCCACGTCACAGGATTCCTGTGTCTGAAGAGCTCCCTGCAGCCGCCCCTCTCCCCTCCACGTCACAGGGTTCATGTATCTGAGAAGCTCCCTGCAGCCGCCCCCTCTCCCCTCCACGTCACAGGGTTCCTGTATCTGAGGAGCTCCCTGCAGACGACCCCTCTCCCCTCCACGTCACAGGGTTCCTGTATCTGAGGAGCTCCCTGCAGCCGCCCCCTCTCCCCTCCACGTCACAGGGTTCCTGTATCTGAGGAGCTCCCTGCAGCCGCCCCCTCTCCCCTCCACGTCACAGGGTTCCTGTATCTGAGGAGCTCCCTGCAGACGACCCCTCTCCCCTCCACGTCACAGGGTTCTGTATCTGAGGAGCTCCCTGCAGCCGACCCCTCTCCCCTCCACGTCACAGGGTTCCTGTATCTGAAGAGCTCCCTGCACCGCCCCCTCTCCCCTCCATGTCACAGGATTCCTGTATCTGAGGAGCTCCCTGCAGCCGCCCCCTCTCCCCTCCACGTCACAGGGTTCCTGTATCTGAAGAGCTCCCTGCAGCCGCCCCCTCTCCCCTCCACGTCACAGGATTCCTGTATGTGAGGAGCTCCCTGCAGCCGACCCCTCTCCCCTCCACGTCACAGGGTTCCTGTATCTGAAGAGCTCCCTGCAGCCGCCCCCTCTCCACTCCACCTCTCCCCTCCACGTCACAGGATTCCTGTATCTGAGGAGCTCCCTGCAGCCGCCCCTCTCCCCTCCACGTCACAGGTTCCTGTATCTGGGAGCTCCCTGCAGCCGTCTCCTCTTCCCTCCATGTCACAGAGTTCCTGTATCTGGGAGCTCCCTGCAGCCGTCTCCTCTCCCCTCCGCGTCATAGGGTTCCTGTATCTGGGGAGCTCCCCGCAGCCATCCCACTCCCCTCCGCGTCACAGGGTTCCTGTATCTGGGGAGCTCCCCGCAGCCGTCTCCTCTCCCCTCCACGTCACAGGGTTCCTGTATCTGGTGAGCTCCCCGCAGCCGTCTCCCTCCCCTCCACGTCACAGGGTTCCTGTATCTGGTGAGCTCCCCGCAGCCGTCTCCTCTCCCCTCCATGTCACAGAGTTCCTGTATCTGGTGAGCTCCCGCAGCCGTCTCCTCTCCCCTCCATGTCACAGAGTTCCTGTATCTGGTGAGCTCCCTGCAGCCGTCTCCTCTCCCCTCCATGTCACAGAGTTCCTGTATCTGGGGAGCTCCCTGCAGCCGTCTCCTCTCCCCTCCATGTCACAGAGTTCCTGTATCTGGTGAGCTCCCTGCAGCCGTCTCCTCTCCCCTCCATGTCACAGGGTTCCTGTATCTGGTGAGCTCCCCGCAGCCGTCTCCTCTCCCCTCCATGTCACAGGGTTCCTGTATCTGGGGAGCTCCCTGCAGCCGTCTCCTCTCCCCTCCATGTCACAGAGTTCCTGTATCTGGTGAGCTCCCTGCAGCCGTCTCCTCTCCCCTCCACGTCACAGGGTTCCTGTATCTGAGCTCCCCGCAGCCGCCACCTCTTCCCTCCACGTCACAGGGTTCCTGTATCTGAGGAGCTCCCTGCAGCCGCCCCCTCTCCCCTCCACATCACATGGGCCCAGAATCTGAGGAGCTCCCTGCAGCCGCCCCCTCTCCCTCCACGTCACAAGGGCCCAGTATCTGAGGAGCCTCCTGCAGCCGCCCCCTCTCCCCTCCACGTCACAAGGGCCCAGTATCTGAGGAGCTCCCTGCAGCCACCCCCTCTCCCCTCCACGTCACAAGGGCCCAGTATCTGAGGAGCTCCCTGCAGCCGCCCCCTCTCCCCTCCACGTCACAAGGGCCCAGTATCTGAGGAGCTCCTTGCAGCCGCCCCCTCTCCCCTCCACGTCACAAGGGCCCAGTATCTGAGGAGCTTCCTGCAGCTGCCCACTCTCCCCTCCATGCCACAGATGTATTGTTTGCTATGTTATGCTTCTTACCACAGGTCGGACCCCGCAGCGTATGTTGCTCGTATGGAGAAGAGGAAGGAGCAGCAAGACCAGGCAGTTGGTTTGCCTGCGGAATCTGAGTATGTGTGGTCCGTGGAGGGGAAGGTAATGTTTTTTAAGTGGGGACAGCGTCTGCTGCCCACAATACAGCAGGTGAAATAAGTATTGAAGTTGTCATCAATTTTCTAAGTTTCTAAAGGTGATGTTGACATCAAATTCTCCCCAGATGTCAGTAACAACCCATCCAATCCACACAGGTAAAGAAATCACCATAGATGTCCATAAAAAGTGTAAAAATGAGAAATGACAGGAAAATGTATTGAACACATTACTGAAATATTACTTTATTTGTACAAAAGCTTTTGTTAGTGATGAAGCTTCAAGACACCTCCTGTATGGAGAAACTAGTCGAAGGCATTGCTCAGGTGGGATTTTGACCCATTCTTCCACATAAACACTTGTCACATCCTGAAGCTTCCGTGGCTCCTTCTATAATCTCTGTGATTTAGTTTCTTCCATACATTTGCTATTGGATTTAGGTCCAGTGATCGGATCGGCCATTCTAGCTGCTTAATAGTCTTTCTCTGAAACCAGTGAAGAGTTTCCTTGCCCGTGTGTTTGGGATCATTGTCTTGATGAAATGTTCACCCTCGTTTCATCTTCGTAGATGGCGGCAGATTTTTATCAATAACTAGCTGAAGAGCCCGGCGCTGCCCGGGCATAGTAACTAAGTACGGTTATAACAAATTATAATGATTATATATAAAGCTGAGTGTATAGCCCACTCCGCATAGCCACATTCACTATAATATCCCACACAATCCCATCAGCCAGAAATACCGGACTACTACCCCTAATATCCCACATCATCCCGTCAGCCAGAGCCACCGGACTACTACCCCTAATATCCCACATCATCCCGTCAAAGCCACCAGACAACTAATATCCCACATCATCCTGTCAGCCAGAGCCACCGGACTACTACCCCTAATATCCCACATCATCTTGTCAGCCAGAGCCACCGGACTACTACCCCTAATATCCCACATCATCCCGTCAAAGCCACCAGACAACTAATATCCCACATCATCCTGTCAGCCAGAGCCACCGGACTACTACCCCTAATATCCCACATCATCCCGTCAAAGCCACCGGACAACTAATATCCCACATCATCCTGTCAGCCAGAGCCACCGGATACTACCCCTAATATCCCACATCATCCCGTCAGCCAGAGCCACCGGACTACTAATATCCCGCATCATCCTGTCAGCCAGAGCCACCGGACTACTACCCCTAATATCCCACATCATCCCGTCAAAGCCACCAGACAACTAATATCCCACATCATCCTGTCAGCCAGAGCCACCGGACTACTACCCCTAATATCCCACATCATCCCGTCAAAGCCACCGGACTACTAATATCCCACATCATCCTGTCAGCCAGAGCCATCGGACTACTACCCCTAATATCCCACATCATCCCGTCAGCCAGAGCCACCGGAACCCAAATATCCAATCACCCTCAAAGCCCGGAACTAATATCCCACATCATCCTGTCACCAGAGCCACCGGACTACTACCCTAATATCCCACATCATCCGTCAGCCAGAGCCACCGGACTACTACCCCTAATATCCCACATCATCCCGTCAGCCAGAGCCACCGGACTACTCCCCTAATATCCCACATCATCCGTCAGCCAGAGCCACGGACTACTACCCCTAATATCCCACATCATCCCGTCAGCCAGAGCCACCGGACTACTACCCCTAATATCCCACATCATCCCGTCAAAGCCACCGGACAACTAATATCCCACATCATCCTGTCAGCCAGAGCCACCGGACTACTACCCCTAATATCCCACATCATCCCGTCAGCCAGAGCCACCGGACTACAGTCATGGCCAAAAGTTTTGAGAATGACACAAATATTTATTTTCACATGATCTGCTGCCCTCTGGTTTTTATGTGTGTTTGACAGATGTTTTTATCACAGACAGAAATATAATAATGTAAACATATGAGTAATAAAAGCTTATATTGACAGTTAGAATGAGTTAATGCAGCAAGTCAATATTTGCAGTGTTGACCCTTCTTCTTCAGGACCTCTGCAATTCTCCCTGGCATGCTCTCAATCAACTTCTGGACCAAATCCTGACTGATAGCAGTCCATTCTTGCACAATCAATGCTTTCATTTTGTCAGAATTTTTAGGTTTTTGTTTGTCCCCCGTCTCTTGATGATTGACCACAAGTTCTCAATGGGATTAAGATCTGGGGAGTTTCCAGGCCATGGACCCAAAATCTCTATGTTTTGTTCCCTGAGCCATTTAGTTATCACCTTTGCTTTATGGCAAGGTGCTCCATCATGCTGGAAAAGGCATTGTTGATCGCCAAACTGCTCTTGGAGGGTTGGGAGAAGTTGCTCTTGGAGGACATTCTGGTACCATTCTTTATTCATGAAAGGCACATCCAGCCCATGAATGGCAGCGCTTCCCAGGACTCACATCCAAAGATGATATTTCATATTTTTTTATTTAATAAGTTAAAATGGAGGAGATACAACGCGTTTCGGATACAGTATATATCCTTCATCAGGTATCATAAAAACACAGTACAAATCCTAATAATATAAAATTCAGTAACACATATATAGTGGAAAACCTTTTATCCCAGTCTCAGACACTTGATTTAGGGAGTGGACCAAGTTCAGGAGCACACCCACCAACTTTGACAGCATAGATGCAAGAAGAAAAAAAAAAAAAAAAAACAAAAAACATTCAAACTCTCTCTATGATATCATTCAATCCATTTGGATATAATGTTCCCAGACGATATATCAAATTTCTTCGTTAAAAGACATTATTTGCAACACCAGAGGGGATCTGTTCCACTGGAGTTACTTTTATGTTGAAAATTTTGTTATGTTTAATTAGCAGATGCCTTGAGAGACTATGTTTTAAAAACCCATTTTTTGCTCTATTTCTGTGACCATTAATGCGGGACCGCAGTGTCTGCACAGTGCGTCCCACATATTGCAAACCGCAACTGCATGTGATGACATATACAACATAATCACTGCTACAGCTGAGTCTTTGTGAAATCTCAAAGACCTCACCAGTATTGTTACATTTGATAGTTTTAGCCCCATGATCTAGGATCCCACAGGTACAACATTTTTTGGAGGTGCAATTTAAAAACTCCGGTTCCTTGAAAAACACCACTTGAAATTTGATCCGTACCTTTTTTATTGTTTTTTCCTTTTGAATCCAACTGTTTTTTTAATTTACTGGGGTCCACCAAGTTTTTCAAAGTTTTCCCCCTTCTATATGTAATCCCTGGTTTATCAGGGAGATGTTTTCCCAAAACAGGGTCACGCTTCAAGATATACCAATATTTGAAAGCACAGTTCTTATGACTTTATTTCCCCTATTGAATGTTGTCACAAAATTCAATTTCCAGCGATCATCACTTTTTTCTTTACCAATAGTCAAATTATCCCCCTTCCTATTTTTTTCCTTTTAAACATTCCTCCTGTGTTTTTATTTTGTTATCCCTATATGCACCATTTATCAAATTTTTTGGGTAACTTTTTTCCTTGAATTTTCTTTTTAGAATTTTAGACTGAGCTACATAATCAGATTCTCTCGTACAATTCTTTCTTATACGAAAAAATTGGCTGTGGGGTATATTTACCTTCCACTTCTTGTAATGTGCACTGTTGAAATCTAAAAAGCCATTTAAATCCACCTTTTTGAAGTGGGTTTTTATAATAATTTTTTTCCCATTATGGCGTATCTCTAGATCAAGAAACACCATTTTTTCTTTATTAAATTGTGATGTAAAGGTGATCCCCCAGGTGTTATTATTGAGCTCCTTTATAAAATGTGCCGCTTCCTCCTCTGTCCCCTTCCATATGATGATCAGATCATCAATGAAGCGCTTATAAAGCCTTATTTTATTATTAAAAACAGGCTTAGAGAGTGACGATGAGGACTCAAATCGCCCCATGAATAAGTTTGCGAAACCGATCAGGAACAAAAACCTGACAGGTATCAATGAACCTATAAAGAAAAACCCTGGTAATTTAAGGACAGAAGTCCTGGTCCCACAGGAATTAGGTGTAAAACAAACAAGGATCATAACCAATTTAAATATAAAAAATATACATGATGTTGAAAGAACTATCTCTCAAATTAAATTACCTCTAAATACGTCCACCCCCGAGAATATTCACACTATACTCAATAGAAATGTACAAAAGAAAAAAACTCCACTCATAGAAAAAAACATTCCATTAGAGCCCAGGATCATTGTAATGAAAAATGCTCCATTACCTCTCCCCAATCCAGGACTTCCCCCACTGGAAATTCCAACTATTCCTCATAGCTTGGAAATTTCCAATGTTGAATTTGATCTAAATGAATTAACCATCCATGATACTACAGAATCCTCATCTATATTCACTACAGTAATACAAGCGCCTGCACATCCCCATCCTCAGTAATATCCAACATCTCTTTTTTAGAGATAGGTCCCACACGTCCAAGTGCTTCAGAAATAATTTTACCACCACTAATCAGCTCCTCACAAACAGCCCAAATTTTAAGCCCAATACAAAAGAATCCTATCACAAATTACTTCGCACCAGCTGTAACATCAAGGTCCAAAAAAAGAAAAGTAGATCAAGAGGAAAAAGAGGTAAAGGATCTAATAGATATCTGAAAATAGATAAAAAAAACAAGGAACCCAGAAACCAATAAACAACCAAATCTGCCTCTGGTTAAAATATTTAATTTATCATCCCACATTTTATCCCCTCCAGAAATGGAAATTTTAAGTAAGGGACTAAATTTCTGCCCTGCTCAAGACATGAATGCATTTGATCTTTTTCTCGATTTAAATGCATATACTCGCAAACTTACTCTTAAAAGACATTTCTTGTTGACTGAAAAAAATGAGGACATTGGGGATCTCAAAAAAATACTGATCCCAATAGAGACAAATAAAGAAAGTGAATTTATCCACAAGGAGGTACACCCAAAATCTCTATTTAATCCTCATCAACACAGAGGACCAAATATAGACACTTTTTTTTCATTAGTATCTGAAGAATTTAGGAAATGGGAAAATAATGGTAATAAAAATGAAATCGAAAAGCATGGAATTGGGAAAAATAAGATACAAAAGGAGAATAACATCTCTAAAAGAGAAAAAGTGGCATTGGAGGATTTAAGACAAAATACAGATATAGTAATAAGGCAAGCTGATAAAGGGGGAGGATGTGTGCAAAACAGATCTGACTATATTGAGGAAGCTTTGAACATATTGTCTGATATGAGATATTACAAAATTCTAAAAGAAGATCCTACACAATCCTATGTCCGGGACTATCACCATATGATCAAGGAAGCCTATGAGAGGAATATTCTTAATAAAACAGAAAAAAGGTTTTTAACAAATCCAGCGCCAACCATGGCATTATTTTATCATTTACCAAAATTGCATAAGAACCCTGAAAAACCGCCTGGCAGACCGATAATATCAGGAATAGGGTCCTTGACTTGTCATCTTTCTCATTATATTGACTTGTTTTTACAAGATTTAGTAAAGTCTCTTCCTTCATATTTGAGAGACTCCACACAATTAATCGAGGAATTGTGGGATATTGAATGGGAAGATAACTATTCCTTTATCTCGTTGGATGTAAATTCATTATATTCCAACATAGATCATGAAATGGGGGTAAATGCGGTGGGTTTTTATTTAGCAAAGACAGAGATGCTCCCTGAACAAAGAGACTTTCTGTTGAAGGGTCTCAAATTCATTCTTGAACACAATGTGTTCATTTTTGAAGGCGTACTGTACTTACAGTTGCTCGGCACCGCGATGGGGACTCGGGTCGCGCCAAGTTTCGCAAACTTATTCATGGGGCGATTTGAGTCCTCATCGTCACTCTCTAAGCCTGTTTTTAATAATAAAATAAGGCTCTACAAGCGCTTCATTGATGATCTGATCATCATATGGAAGGGGACAGAGGAGGAAGCGGCACATTTTATAAAGGAGCTCAATAATAACACCTGGGGGATCACCTTTACATCACAATTTAATAAAGAAAAAATGGTGTTTCTTGATCTAGAGATACGCCATAGTGGGAAAAAAATTATTACAAAAACCCACTTCAAAAAGGTGGATTCAAATGGCTTTTTAGATTTCAACAGTGCACATTACAAGAAGTGGAAGGTAAATATACCCCACAGCCAATTTTTTCGTATAAGAAAGAATTGTACAAGAGAATCTGATTATGTAGCTCAGTCTAAAATTCTAAAAAGAAAATTCAAGGAAAAAAGTTACCCAAAAAATTTGATAAATGGTGCATATATGGATAACAAAATAAAAACACAGGAGGAATGTTTAAAAGGAAAAAATAGGAAGGGGGATAATTTGACTATTGGTAAAGAAAAAAGTGATGATCGCTGGAAATTGAATTTTGTGACAACATTCAATAGGGGAAATAAAGTCATAAGAACTGTGCTTTCAAAATATTGGTATATCTTGAAGCGTGACCCTGTTTTGGGAAAACATCTCCCTGATAAACCAGGGATTACATATAGAAGGGGGAAAACTTTGAAAAACTTGGTGGCCCCCAGTAAATTAAAAAAACAGTTGGATTCAAAAGGAAAAAACAATAAAAAAGGTACGGATCAAATTTCAAGTGGTGTTTTTCAAGGAACCGGAGTTTTTAAATGCACCTCCAAAAATGTTGTACCTGGGGGATCCTAGATCATGGGGCTAAAACTATCAAATGTAACAATACTGGTGAGGTCTTTGAGATTTCACAAAGACTCAGCTGTAGCAGTGATTATGTCGTATATGTCATCACATGCAGTTGCGGTTTGCAATATGTGGGACGCACTGTGCAGACACTGCGGTCCCGCATTAATGGTCACAGAAATAGAGCAAAAAACGGGTTTTTAAAACATAGTCTCTCAAGGCATCTGCTAATTAAACATAACAACATTTTCAACATAAAAGTAACTCCAGTGGAACAGATCCCCTCTGGTGTTGCAAATAGGAATGCTCTTTTAAACCGAAAATAAATGTTTTGGATATATCGTCTGGGAACATTATATCCAAATGGATTGAATGATATCATAGAGAGAGTTTGAATGTTTTTTTTTATTTTTTTCTTCTTGCATCTATGCTGTCAAAGTTGGTGGGTGTGCTCCTGAACTTGGTCCACTCCCTAAATCAAGTGTCTGAGACTGGGATAAAAGGTTTGCCACTATATATAAGTGTTACTGAATTTTATATTATTAGGATTTGTACTGTGTTTTTATGATACCTGATGAAGGATATATACTGTATCCGAAACGCGTTGTATCTCCTCCATTTTAACTTATTAAATAAAAAAATATGAAATATCATCTTTGGATGTGAGTCCTGGGAAGCGCTGCCATTCATGGGCTGGATGTGCCTTTCTTGATTTACTCATCCTGTGTGAGCCTGAATCTGGCTCTTTCACTTGGATCCACCCGAGGCAAGCTGCAAGCCCTGTCTATTGAAAAGTATCCCAGAAGGTTTTTTGAGGATACATAATCTAAAGCCATATTAGTCTTCTATCAGGTGAGTGCATAAAATTGTGCACACTCTAAAGACTATAATATTGTTTTTACGCACTTAGGGCCCGCGATTTGTCTATTCTTCTCTCCCAAACAGGGTTTTTTTTGTACATTCTTTATTCATGGCTGTGTTTTTAGGCAAGACTGTGAGAGAGCCGATTCCCTTGGCTGAGAAGCAACCCCACACATGAATGGTTTCAGGATGCTTAACAGTTGGCATGAGACAAGACTGGTGGTAGCCCTCACCTTGTCTTCTCCGAATGAGGCGTTTTCCTGATGTCCCAAACAATCGAAAAGGGGATTCATCAGAGAAAATAACTTTACCCCAGTCCTCAGCAGTCCACTGCCTGTACCTTTTGCAGAATATCAGTCTGTCCATGATGTTTTTTCTGAGAGAAGTGGCTTCTTTGCTGCCCTCCTTGAGACCAGGCCTTGCTCCAAGAGTATCCGCCTCACAGTGCGTGCAGATGCACTCACACCTGCCTGCTGCCATTCCTGAGCAAGCTCTGCACTGCTGGTAGCCCGATCCCGCAGCTTAAACACTTTTAAGAGACGGTCCTGGCGCTTGCTGGTCTTTCTTGGGCGCCCTGGAGCCTTTTTGGCAACAATGGAACCTCTCTCCTTGAAGTTCTTGATGATGCGATAGATTGTTGACTGAGGTGCAATCTTTCTAGCTGCGATACTCTTCCCTGTTAGGCCATTTTTGTGCATTGCAATGATGACTGCACGTGTTTCTTTAGAGATAACCATGGTTAACAGAAGAGAAACAATGATGCCAAGCACCAGCCTCCTTTTAAAGTGTCCAGTGGTGTCATTCTTAATCATGACAGATTGATCTCCAGCCATGTCCTCATCAACACCCACACCTGTGTTAATGGAGCAATCACTGAAAAGAGGTTAGCTGGTCCTTTTAAGGCAGGGCTGCAATGATGTTGAAATGTGTTTTGGGGGATAAAGTTCATTTTCTAGCCAAATATTGACTTTGCAAGTAATTGCTGTAAAGCTGATCACTCTTTATAACATTCTGGAGTATATGCAAATTGCCATTAGAAAAAGTGAAGCAGTGACTTTGTAAAAATTAATATTTGTGTCATTCTTAAAACTTTTGGCCATGACTGTACTACCCTAATATCCACATCACCCCCGTCAGCCAGAGCCACCGACTACTCCCCGTTGCTGTGTTTATTAATGTTATACTAAGCGCATTCCACTTTTACAGAGGAGTACATCTGTTTCTGTCAATTTTTATACTTATCACAATAAAGGATCATTTCACGTTGGAAGCTGGAGCATTCCGTTTTCTTAAATCCCTTTAATAGAGCCTGGGGTCAGAACCACAGCGCTGAGTGGAACGGTCCTGACTTCCATACTGGGGATCCCTTTAATAGAGCCTGGGGTGATTCATTTCTGCCATGTGCTCTCGGCTCCTTTCTGGGGGGCAGACAATGGCTAGAGCTTATGTTCCTGGAGATGCTAGATTTCTCCCACCCAGTCAATGTCTGCTGATGTGTTGTCGTGGAGTGAGAAAACTGTTGCTCATAGCAACCAATCACAGCTCAGCTTCTTTTAAACAGCTCTGGTGAAATGAAAGATGCTTCGTGATTGGTTGGTGACACACACATTCAATTTTATATATATATAGATGTCTCGGTACCAGGGATGTGGCCTGGCTTGGCACGTAGCAGGACGCACGCTGTGAATAGCTCTGCTGGTATTCTGTCTATTATCCAGCTTATTGTGGTATTTCAGGCTCCTGCATGGGGTGCAGTGTCGAAGGAGAGTCTGCTGCATATCCGGAACCCGAGAGGACTAGATTCCTGCAGCACAGGAGGCAAAAGTAAGCTGCGGCTCATGCAGGAACTGTGAGCCAAGATGGCGCCTTAGCAGGCCCTGCCACAGTGATGGCGGATGCTGAGCAGGGTAAGCACCTCGACATCGCTGCACACCTGGAGCAGTATGCCAGGACGCTTAAGACCAGGAGAATCCACCTGGTTCCCTGCCCTGTCAGTGGGTCGCGCAGTGAAGGTGATAAGCGCAGTGGCATTCTGATGGACACCCCTCCTCCTCCCAACACCCATCTTGACTTCTCTGAGGAGACTGTATGTGAGCGAGCTCCTGTTCGTGGGAGAGAGGCTGTAGATCCAATTCTGAAGGCTGTGATAAAAGCTGTGTCACATTGCTGCTCTGCTGTGACAGACATGAATGGACATATGGGTTCTCTAAAGATGGATGTGTTGTGCATCAGGCAACTCTTACATTTTAAAAGACAAGATTCTGAGTCCTGCTCATACTTCCCCTAGATCTCTGTATTGATGGATCAAAGGTGTCGATTTTCCCAGACTTCTCAGAGTTTCAGAAGAGACGTGCCTGGTTTCAAGACATCAAGAGGAGATTACGCTTGCTACAAGTTTAGTATGCCATGTTACATCATGCAAGATTGAGAGTTGCCATCCTCAATGAAACCCATTTTTTGATGACGCTAACGAGGCATTGTGGTGGCTGGACCTTCACAAACGTCAACTGCGATCTCACTGATGCTGTTGTATGACTCATTCTCATTAACTTTAGGATTATATTGTTCCATATTGTCGGTTTCATTTTTTTCTATAATAGCCATATGTGCATTGCCTTTGTATAGATTGCTGGGAAAGGATATTACTGAGGCTAATATCCTTCCTGAGTAAGCCTGGCCAATTTTTGTCTTGGGAAATTCAGATCTCCTTGGTTAGGAACAGATCCATGCATAATGTTTTTTGCGGAGGGACTGAAGCTTATACTGCTGCTGTTGATATTCCTAGTTCCAGTTACACAATTGGTCAAAATTGTTGGTAGCCCTCGTTTAATGACAGAAAAACCAACAATGGTGACAGAAATAACTTTAATCTGACAAAAGTAATAATAAATCAAAATCTATGAAAATGAACAAATGAAAGTCAGACATTGCTTTCCAACCATTCTTCCACAGAATTAAAAAAATAAATAAATAAAACTCATGAAATCGGCCTGGACAGAAATGATGGTTCCCTGAAAATAATGTGACAAAAGTCACATGTTAAATTGCGCTGTGTCCACTAATTAGCATCACAGGTGTCTACAATCTTGGAGTCAGTGAGTGACCTGTATAGAGGCTACAGATATCACTGTGCTGTTTGGTGACATGGTGTGTATCACACTCAACATGGACCAGAGGAAGCGAAGGAAAGAGTTGTCTTAGGAGATTAGAAAGAAAATTATAGACAAACATGATAAAGGTAAAAGTTCTAAGACCATCTCCAAGCAGCTTGATGTTCCTGTGACTACAGTTGCACATATTATTCAGAAATGTAAGCTCCATGGCACTGCTGCCAACCTCCCTGCACGTGGCCACAGGAGGAAAATTGATGACAAATCAAAGAGACGGATAATACAAATGGTAACAAGAGAGCCCAGAAAAACTTCTAAACAGATTAAAGCTGAACTTCAAGCTCTAGGAACATCAGTGTCAGATCGCACCATCCGTCGTTGCATGAGCCAAAGTGGACTTCATTGGAGATGACCAAGGATGACACCATTCTTGATAAAAGAAAAAAAAAAAGCCGGACTGGAATTTGCCAAATTACATATTGACAAGCCACAAAGCTTCTGGGAGAATGTCTTTTGGACAGATGAGACAAAAATGGAACTTTTTGGCAAGGCACATCAGCTCTATGTTCACAGATGGAAAAATGAAGCATATCAGGGAAAGAACACTGTCCCTACTGTGAAACATGGAGGAGGCTCTGTTATGTTCTAGGGCTGCTTTGCTGCACCTGGCACAGGGTGTCTAGAATCTGTGCAGGGTACAATGAAATCTCAAGACTATCAAGGGATTCTAGAGAGAAATGCGCTGCCCAGTGTCAGAAAGCTTGGTCTGTCGCACGTCATGGGTCTTGCAACAGGATAATGATCCAAAACACACAGCTAAAAACACGCAAGAATGGCTAAGAGTAAAACATTGGACTATTCTGAAGTGGCCTTCTATGAGCCCTGACCTAAATCCTATTGAGCATCTTTGGAAAAAGCTGAAACATGTCTGGAAAAGGCAACCTTCAACCACGAGACAACTGGAGCAGTTTGCTTTTGAGGAGTGAGCCAAAATACCTGTCGAGAGGTGCAGAAGTCTCATTGACAGGTACTGGAATCGTTTGATTGCAGCGATTGCCTCAAAAGGTTGTGCAACAAAATATTACCGTATATACTAGCGTATAAGCCGAGATTTTCAGCCCATTTTTTAAGGCTGAAAGTACCCCTCTAGGCTAATACACGAGTCATATACCG
>JARQOD010001812.1:0-42375 GCA_033576555.1 Oophaga sylvatica | reverse complement strand
AAAAGTCAGACGGCGCTCCTTCCCTTCCAAACTCTGCCATGCACCCAAACAGTGGTTTACCCCCACATATGGGGTATCAGCGCACTCAGGACAAATTGCACAATAACTTTTGGAGTCTTGTTACCCTTGGAAAAATAAAAATTGGGGTGAAAAGATCATTTTTGTGGAAAAAATATGATTTTTAAATTTTACGGCTCTACGTTATAAACTTGTGTGAAGCACTTGGGGGTTCAAATTGCTCACCAAAGATCTAGAAAAGTTCCTTAGGGGGTTTAGTTTCCAAAATGGGGTCATTTGTGGGGGGTTTCCACTGTTTAGGCACATCAGGGGCTCTCCAAATGCAACATGGCATCCAATCTCAATTCCAGCCAATTTTGGTTGGAAAAAGTCAAATGGTGCTCCTTCCATTCCGAGCTCTGCCGTGCGCCCAAACAGTGGTTCCCACCCACATATGGGGTATCAGCGTACTCAGGACAAATTGGACAACAACTTATGTGGTCCAATTTCTCCTGTTACCCTTGAGAAAATAAAAAATTAGTGACTAAAATATAATTTTTGTGGGAAAAAAAATAGGATTTTTTATTTTCATGCCCGGGCATTATAAACTTGTGTGAAGCACTTGGGGGTTCAAAGTGCTCACCAAAGATCTAGATAAGTTCCTTAGGGGGTATAGTTTCCAAAATGGGGTCACTTGTGGGGGGTTTCCACTGTTTAGGCTCATCTGGGGCACTGCAAACGGAACATGACCCCCATCAACGTCTGCATTCCAAAACGTTACTACTTCCTTTCCAAGCCCTGCCGTGCACCCAAACAGTTCCCCCCCCCCCACATATGGGGTATCAGCGTACTCAGGACAAATTGGACAACAACTTTTGGGGTCCAATTTCCTTGGGAAAATTCAAAAATTTGGGACTAAAAAATCATTTTTGTGGAAAATTGTTTTTTTTTTTTTTCACACCCAGGCATTATAAGCTTTTGTGAAACACTTGGGAGTTCAAAGTGCTCACAACAGATCTAGATAAGTACCTTAGGGGGTCTAGTTTCCAAAATGGTGTCACTTGTGGGGGTTTCCACTGTTTAGGCGCATCAGGGGCTCTCCAAACACGACATGGCGTCCAATCTCAATTCCAGCCAATTTTAGTTTGAAAAAGTCAAACGGCGCTCCTTCCCTTACGAGCTCTGCCGTGTGCCCAAACAGTGGTTTTCCCCCACATATTGGGTATTGGCGTACTCAGGAGAAATTGCATAACAACCTTATCTGTCCATTTTCTCCTTTTACCCTTGTGAAAATAAAAAAAAAGTTTGTAAAAGATCATTTTTGTGGCTAAAAAGTTAAATATTCATTTTTTCCTTCCACGTTGCTTTAGTTACTGTGAAGCACCTGAAGGGTTAATAAACTTCTTGAATGTGGTTTTCAGCACCTTGAGGGGTGCAGTTTTTAGAATGGTGTCACTTTTGGGTATTTTCTGCCATATAGACCCCTCAAAGTGACTTCAAATGAGAGGTGGTCCCTAAAAAAAATGGCTTTGTAAATTTTGTTGTAAAAATGAGAAATCGCTGGTCAACTTTTAACCCTTATAACTTCCTAACAAAAAAAAATTTTGGTTCCAAAATTGTGCTGATGTAAAGTAGACATGTGGGAAATGTTATTTCTTAACTATTTTGTGTGACATATTTCTCTGTTTTAAGGGAATAAAAATTCAAAGTTTGAAAATTGCAAAATTTTAAAAATTTTCGCCATATTTGCGTTTTTTTCAAAAATAAACGCAAGTTATATCGAAGAAATTTTACTTCTAACGTGAAGTACAATATGTCACGAGAAAACAATCTCAGAATCGCGAAGATCCGTTGAAGCGTTCCAGAGTTATAACCTCATAAAGAGACAGTGGTCAGAATTGTAAAAATTGGCCCGGTCATTAACGTGCAAACCACCCTTGGGGGTGAAGGGGTTAATGAGCGGTACCACGTGACCGCTGTAGGAAGGAAGAGCTGCGGGAGAAGAGCAGGGGCTGCAGAGACGCGCCGGCGGGGGGGTGAGTATATGCGATATTCACCTGTCCCCGGTCCACTGTTGCGCGCTGCTCTGACCGCCTCGTCCTCTGGCTGTGACATTCAGGTCAGAGGGCGCAATGACGTAGTTAGTATGCGCCGCGCTCACTGACAAGAGGACCCGGAAGACAGCGGCGCGCAGCGGTGGACCGGGGACAGGTGAATATCTCAGGTGCCGAGGCCCTGAGCGAGCGGCGACACCGGCACCTGTCCCCCATAGCGCGCCGGTGTCCCCGCCTGCTCAGGACACCGGCACCTGGCCCCCAGCGACGAGAGGTGAGTATGTCATTTTTTTTTTAGTTGCAGAGGCAGCATAAGGGACCTATACTATGTAGCACATGGGGCATAAGCTGTGGAGCATATGGGGGCATAATCTGTGGAGCATATGGGGGCATAATCTGTGGAGCATATGGGGACATAATCTGTGGAGCATATGGGGACATAATCTGTGGAGCATATGGGGGCATAATCTGTGGAGCATCTATGGGGCATAATCTGTGGAGCATATGGGGCATAATCTATGGAGCATATGGGGCATAATCTATGGAGCATATGGGGCATAATCTATGGAGCATATGGGGGCATAATCTGTGGAGCATATGGGGACATAATCTGTGGAGCATATGGGGCATAATCTGTGGAGCATATGGGGCATAATCTGTGGAGCATCTATGGGGCATAATCTGTGGAGCATCTATGGGGCATAATCTGTGGAGCATATGGGGACAATCTGTGGAGCATATGGGGGCATAATCTGTGGAGCATCTATGGGGCATAATCTGTGGAGCATCTATGGGGCATAATCTGTGGAGCATATGGGGGCATAATCTATGCAGCATATGGGGGCATAATCTGTGGAGCATATGGGGACATAATCTGTGGAGCATATGGGGACATAATCTGTGGAGCATATGGGGACATAATCTGTGGAGCATATGGGGACATAATCTGTGGAGCATATGGGGGCATAATCTGTGGAGCATATGGGGGCATAATCTGTGGAGCATATGGGGGCATAATCTGTGGAGCATATGGGGGCATAATCTGTGGAGCATATGGGGGCATAATCTATGGAGCATATGGGGCATAATCTATAGAGCATATGGGGCATAATCTATGGAGCATTTTATGGGGACATAATCTTTGGAGCATCTTATGGGGCTATTATTAACCTTTATGGAACTTTATATGGGGAGTATTTTGTATGGATTATCTTATGGGGCCCATCATTAACTGTATGGAGAATTATATGGGGCTCCTGATTCAATATGGATATTCAAAAACATTTAACCTACTGATGTCTCAATTAATTTTACTTTTATTGGTATCTATTTTTATTTTTGTCATTTACCAGTAGCTGCTGCATTTTCCACCCTAGGCTTATACGCGAGTCAATAAGATTTCCCAGTTTTTTGTGGCAAAATTAGGGGGTCGGCTTATACACAGGTCGGCTTATACATGAGTATATACGGTAAGTGAAGGGTACCATCATTTCTGTCCAGGCCTCTTTCATGAGTTTTATTTTTTTTAGTTTCTGTAAGTTTTATTTGAAACATCATATGAAAACACAAAAACAGTAACCAATCTCCCATGCAAGGGAGCATATATTATTATGTTTATAATAACAAATTAGACATACAAGAAGGACAAGACTGGGTAGTGGAAGGATAGACAGCAGGAGTTCAGCCGTACAGTGCTTAATATTAATATGAAGAACCAGTTTGAAACCTCCGTCTCAAGTAAACACCCAATGTTTGTTATGAGTTCTGGTAAGACCTTTTCTATAAGTCATAACCAGTTAAGGGGAAAGCCGCAAAGCCAAGTCTAGTTGTGTATTTGGATGTAATTCTATCCAAGGATTCCCAGAACTTGAGAAATAAGTTCCATGTATCAGATCTAGTAGATTTATCCGCTCATATAACATGATGGTATTCATTCTTTTTTTTACCAAAGATATCGACAAGTGAAGGGGTTTTCCATCTTGTAGCTATATGAATCTTTGTTGCCATACACAAATAATTCACCAGTTTATGAAAACTTTTAGAGAACCTCGGCGGCTTAGTACCCAATAAAAAGGCAGAGGTCTCTAAATCGATTTGTTCTCCGAACATTTGTTCTACCAGACATTTCACTTTCTTCCAGAGCTCCGAGACCACTGTACAAGACCACCAGATGTCTCATGTCCCCCAATACCCCACATCTCCTGAAACAATCACCCGAGACACTAGGGAACATATTATGAATTCTCTGGTACATAGTAGGATCTATGTAGAACCTTCAAAGAAGTCTCTACCAATGAAGTTTGAATGAGTTTTATTTTTTTTTTAAATTCTGTGGAAGCATGGCTGAAAAGGTTAGGATAGGATATGGGTTGAACTAGATGGACTTAAAGTCTTCCTTCAACCTTAATAACTATGTTACTATGTTAAAAGCAATGTCTGACTTTCATTTGTTCATTTTCAGAGATTTTTATTTATTATTACTTTTGTCAGATTCAAGTTATTTTTGTCATCATTGTGGGTTTTTCTGTCATTAAACGAGGGCTACCAACAATTTTGACCAAGTTTGTATTATTTTTGCTCGGTTATTTGTTGTGATCAGGGGAAGTGGGGGGAATGGTTGAGGGATGTTTATTTGGTCAATGAAAAATTTCTGGAATTATATGTAAATGGCCATATAGTACAAGATGCAATAGAGAATATGATTTGAAATATACAGTTGAGCCTAACAATGGAGGGGAAAGGTAATCTGATATCATGTAATGTGCGGGGGGAGGGGGGTAGTTTGGGGGACCGGGAGAGCCTAGTAAGGGCCCCGTCACACATAGCTACACACCAGCGATCCCGACAACGATCAGGATCACTGGTGTGTCGCTACATGATCGCTGCTGAGCTGCCAAACAGGCAGCAATCAGGACAGCGACACTGCGGGTAACGTCGCCTAGTTACCCGCAGTGTACGTTGGATACCAGCCCGCTGATGCAGGGAGCTGGTAACCAAGGTACACATCGGGTTTCCAGGTGCTGCGCGGTGCCTGGAAACCCGATGTGTACGTTGGTTACCAGCTCCCCTGCAGCAGCGCGCTGGTATCCAACGTACACATCGGGTTTCCAGGCACAGCCCGCGCCTGGAAACCCGATGTGTACCTTGGTTACCAGCTGATCGCTGGTCTCCTGCCTGTCACACACAGCGATATCGCTGGGGAGATCACTGATGCGTCACAAAACTAGCGAGATCGCTGTGTGAGACGGGGGCTTAAGAGGCATGCTATCTTTAAAACCCTTAAGGACTATAAGAATGTGATAACTTGCCTTCAGGAAACGCATTCGACATCTCAAAGTGCTCATGTTGGGTGGGGAGGTCCGTCTTTTCACGCTACCTATAGTTCTGACGCCAGAGGCATCAGCATATTTATACACCGTAATCTTCCCTTTATAAGTGAGAAATTCTGGATAGACCCAGAGGGTAGATTTATCTATATAGTGTGCCTGCTGTTTGGGGTCCGGGTGTGTATTGGGGCAGTGTATATTCCATTCTCAATGAAAACTATACGAATGCTTCCCGTTTCCTATTGAGTATCAATCTGCTCCGGTTGTTATGATGGGAAATTTCAATACTTATCTTAACCCGATCCTAGATAAATATCATGGGGACTTAGTGAGTGGGGAGGGGAGAGATATGACACTGGCTACGATACTAGTGAAATTGTAATGGTATGATATTTGGCCCACTAGATTTCCACTGTCACACCAATATTCATGTTTTTCGGCCTCTCACTCCTTGTCGAGGATAGACTTGGTTATGGAGAATCAGTTCTTGCTGCCGTTAGTGGAAAACGATACGGCTATTGGACCAATGTACTTTGCGGTTAGTCCTTCTCCCTTACGCCTTAAAACTACTGTAACAACACGTCCATTTTAAACTGTCCTCCCACCTCTCCTCTTCCTCCCTCTTTGACCTCTTACTATCTGGATTCCAACCACATCACTCCTCTGAAACTGCCCTGATTAAAGACACCAATGACCTACTAACTGCCAAAGCCAAGCGACACTCCTCTGTCCTCCTCCTCCTGGACTTGTCCTCTGCCTCTGACACAGTGGACCATTCCCTATTACTACAGATCTCGTAACAGACCGGACATTCAGCGTCTCCCACTCACACACCACCTCGCCCCCTATCTGTCGGTGTCCCTCAAGGTTTAGTTCTAGAACCCCTGCTCTTTTCCATCTACACCTTCTACCTGGCACAGCTCATAGAATCTCACGGCTTGCAGTAACCTCTGTATACTGATGACACACAGATCTACTTCTCTGGAACCGATATCACCTCCAGATGAGACCGATCCATTAAAGTAAATGGCTGCTCATTCTCCCCTGCCCCACAAGCTCGCCTCCTTGGGGTAATCCTTCACTCTCATCTCTCCTTCAAACCACATATCCAAGCCCTTTCTGCTTCCTAACGACTTCAACTAAAAAATATTTCCCGGATCCGGACATTTCTCAACCAAGAATCTGCAAAAACCCTAGCCCATGCACTCATCATCTCCTGCCTTGACTACTGCAACCTCCTGTTTGTGGCCTCCCTTCTAACACTCTCGCACCCCTCCAATCTATTCTAAACTCCGCTGCCCGACTAATCCACTTATCCCCCCCACTATTCCCCGAAGTCTCCTCTCTGTCACTCACATCACTGGCTCCCCATCACCCAGAAACTCGAGTTCAAAACCCTAACCATGGCATACAAAGCCATCCACAACCTGTCTCCTCCATACATCTGCGACCTAGTCTCCTGGTACTTGCCTACACGCAATCTCTGATCCTCACAAGATCTCCTTCTCTACTCCCCGCTTATCTCCTGTTCCCACAGTCGCATACAAGATTTCTCCCGCGCATCCGCCTACTCTGGAACTCTACAGGGTATGCCACACTAAACGAGATCGCTAAAACGTCACTATTTAGCGATCTCGTTAGCGACCTCATTGTGTGTGGCATGTAGCAACGATTGTGGCCCCTGCTGTGATGTCGTTGATCGTTCACTAGCGTTCTGGACCGTTTTTAGATCGTTGGCGTCCCGCTGGTGAGCCTATATCGCTGTTTGGCACCTTTTGCGAATGACCTTGTTTGTGACGCATATGGCAGCGGCGCAGGTGGGACTAGGGTTTTTAGCGTCACGGAATGGATCACAATATCTGTAGGTTCTCTTTTGCGTCACAGAGAGGATCGCAGAAGTTGCAAAGCAGGCTAGCAGGACGCAGAGAGCAGGAGCGATGCTGGAAATTCCTATGAATCAGAAGCGCTCAGTACATGCTAATGACCGCCAAAGTCGTTAAAGAGATCGCTGACCGCTGATGTGTCGTTTATGAGATCTCCTGTTTGGCAGCTACTAGCGACCTAAAAGCGATCACACCAACGATCTTGTTAGCTTGCGTCGTTATCATGATCGCTAACGAGATAGCTAAGTGTGGCAGTACCTTACCACAACATATCAGACTCTCGCCTACTGTGGGAACATTCAAAAGGAACCCAAAGAACTACCTCTTCCAACAAGTTTACAGCTAACATAGAAAAATTCAAAAAAACACATACCATAAGGATACAGCCTTCCCAAAACCTGTCTGATAACAAGTGCACTAGCAGGATGCAGCAGGCCCCCCACTGAAAGGCAGGGAAGCCCAGGTGCAGACTACTGATAAAAACAGCCACCCACACAGCAAATTATGAAGGGGTTGGCTGCCTAGTAGAAAAATTACACACAAATATGGTTTGAGTAGAACGCAAGTCACACCGGTATGTGTGATGCAAAGTGTCTGGCTAACAGCCTATTGATGATACCCATAATATTAGCTGGCGGGCTGCCCGGCACTCTTCCGACAGGTCTACAACCTGCAGTAATCCTCGATCCACCTAACCGCTGCACGACCAGCGCTACCTCGCCTACTGTATCCTCACCCATCCCTTGTAGATTGTCAGCCCTCGCAGGCAGGGTCCTCTCTCCTGTACCAGTCATGACTTGTATTGAATCATAGAATGGTAGAGTTGGAAGGGACCTTCTGAGTCATCTGGTCCAACACCCTGCTCAAAGCAGGATTCACTATATCATCCCAGATATTTGTCCAGTCTCTGAAGACTTCCATTGAAGGAGAACTCACCACCTCTAGTGGCAGCCTGTTCCACTCTTTGATCACCCTCACTGTCAAAAAGTTATTTTCTAATATCTAATCTGTGTCTCATCCCATTCAGTTTCATCCCATTGCTTCTAGTCTTTCCTTGTGCAAATGAGAATAAAGATGATCCTTCTACAATGTGACAGCCCTTGAGATATTTGTATACAACTATTAAGTCTCCTCTCAGTCTTTTTTGCAAGCTAAACATTCCCAAATCTTGTAACCGTTCCTCATAGGACATGGTTTGCAGACCGGTCACCTCCGCCAGGACATTAAAAATGGGTCGTGGATGGGTCTTCCAGCAAGACAATGACTCAAAACATAGAGCCAAGGCAACAAAGGAGTGGCTCAAAAAGAAGCACATTAAGGTCATGGAGTGGCCTAGCGACCCGCCAGACCTTAATCCCATAGAAAACGTATGGAGGGAGCTGAAGCTCCGGGTTGCCAAGGGACAGCCTCAAAATCTTAATAATTTAGAGATGATCTGCAAAGAGGAGTGGAGCAAAATTCTTCCTGACATGTGCGGAAACCTCATCATCAACTATAAAAAAAACATCTGACTGCTGTGCTGCCAATAAGGGTTTTGTTACCAAGTATTAAGTCTTGTTTGCCAGAGGGATCAAATACTTATTTCTCAATGCAAAATGGAAATAAATTTTATAATTTATACAACGTTATTTTTTTGGATTTTAGTTTTGATATTCTATCTCTCAATGTTAAAATTAACCTACCATTAAAATTATAGACTGTTCATGTCTTTGTCAGTGAACTTACAAAATCAGCAAGGGATCAAATAATTATTTCCTTCACTGTAGATAGTCTGTATTCTTCTATTCCTTTTATAGGTCAGTGAAGATCAGTTGATGTTACATTTCCTTTCTGAGAGAAAACAGATGCAAAATAGGAATTTAAAAGTTCAGCCTTCTCAACATCCTTTCTTACCATTTCATCATTTTCATCCTGTAAAAATCCTATAGTATCTTTGACTTTTGTTGTATCTCCAAAATCCTTTTTTATTGCTTTTGACGTCACTTGCAAGCCTTAATTCATTGTCGGCTTTAGCCAATCTGATTCGTGCCCTGCAGGTTCTGCAGATGGCATTATATTCTTCTTTAGATATGCCTCCCTCTTTCCATTTGATAAACATTTATTTCTTCCTTTTTAGCATGTGTATAAGTTCTGTGTTTATCCATCCTGGTTTCCTTAAATGCTTCCTATTCTTCCCTCTTTTCGGAATTGTATACGATTGTACTTTGAGAATCTCATTTTTCAGAATTTCCCATCCTTCCTGAACATTATTGTTTAAGATTACTGTACTCATTTTTATTATGTATACCCCTCCTCACATGTAAAGCACCATGGACTAAATGGCATAATAATAAAAGTAATAATATTCTCCCTGCAGCTAATAAATCTACAGTAATGTGGAAGCTCAACCTTGACTGGTTAGCCTCGTTTAGAGAGAAAGCAGATCTGCTGGAAAAACTAAATAACTTTTTTCAAGGCTATTTGCTTGGCTTCTCCACTGATAGTCTGGGACATGATGAAAGGGGTTTTCTTATTAAGGAAATTTCTTACACTAAATCAAAGAGTAAAGGCACTGTCACACTTAGCGATCGCACCAGCGATCACGATAACGACACGACCTGGCGAGATCGCTTGTGCGATGGCTATGTGATCGCTAGTTAGATTCCAAACACAAAGATCTCATCAGAGATCAGCGATCTGTATAACGACCTCTGCGGTCATTGGGAAAACCTAGTCCCACCTGCGACGCTGGTGAAGTCATTCATAAAGGGTGTCACACTCAGCGATTCAGGCTCACCAGCGGGACACCAACGACCAAAAAACGGCTCAGAACGTTCATGAGCGATCAGCGACATCTCAGCAGAGGCCACATCACTGCTACATGTCACACACAGCGACGTCGCTAACGAGATCGCTACTGCGTCATGAAATCGGTGACTCATAGAATCATAGAATGGTAGAGTTGGAAGGGACCTCCTGGGCCTTCTGGTCCAACCCCCTGCTCAAAGCAGGATTCTCTAAATCATCCCAGACAGATGTCTATCCAGCCTCTGTTTGAAGACTTCCATTGAAGGAGAACTCACCACCTCTTGTGGCAGCCTGTTCCACTCATTGATCACCCTAACTGTCAAAAAGTTTTTTCTAATATCTAATCTGTGTCTCCTCCCATTCAGTTTCATCCCATTGCTTCTAGTCTTTCCTTGTGCAAATGAGAATAAAGATGATCCTTCTACAATGTGACAGCCCTTGAGATATTTGTAGACAGCTATTAAGTCTCCTCTCAGTCTTCTTTTTTGCAAGCTAAACATTCCCAAATCCTGCAACCGTTCCTCATAGGACATGGTTTGCAGACCGGTCACCATTCTGGTGGCTCTTCTCTGAACTTGCTCCAGTTTGTTGATGTCTTTTTCAGCTGCAGATGAAGGAAGAGAGCCACAGTATTCATTACTGATGGGTAGGCGGAGCCCCAGATCAGGATGTTACCTCAGATCAAAAGAGTGCTGACTGGCTGGCCCCTCCAGCTCGGGCTCCTCCTACTCAGCTCCAGTCTAAGATTTGAGGTCCAGAGGATGGTCGCTGCTAATGCAGCTCCTCAGAAGATTTTATTATTTTAATATTCGGACAGGAGACTTGGATCACTAGTTGGTCTAGAGGTCTCAGGGGTATCAGCGCTGCTGTACCCCAACCTCTCCCTTGGCGGATCTGTATTTACTCAAAGTCCCTGCAGAATCCTTGCCGGCCCTGGGGGATGAGGAGAGCTTCTCTGGCGGGAACGCAAACCACACGTGCGGTCACTGCGTTCTTCGCCCTGGGGGGAAGCATGGGCACTGCGCCAGAAACCCCTGAGGGTCCCTGTGGCGCCTTGGCTGGTGAGTACTCCACACAAATTTTAATAATAATTATGTGTGAGTGCTTTAGCGTCTGAATGAGCAGCGCTATTACTAATGTCAGTATGCTTCAGCGCTGCTGTGACAGCGTTACTACATGTATGTCAGTATGCTTCAGCGCTGCTGTGACAGCGCTACTACATGTAATGTCAGTATGCTTCAGCGCTGCTGTGACAGCGCTACTACATGTAATGTCAGTATGCTTCAGCGCTGCTGTGACAGCGCTACTACATGTAATGTCAGTATGCTTCAGCGCTGCTGTGACAGCGCTACTACATGTAATGTCAGTATGCTTCAGCGCTGCTGTGACAGCGCTACTACACGTAATGTCAGTATGCTTCAGCGCTGCTGTGACAGCGCTACTACATGTAATGTCAGTATGCTTCAGCGCTGCTGTGACAGCGCTGTTACAAGAAGATGTGGTGATTTTTTGTCCGCAGGCAGATAGCTGCAGGACAGAGAGGGAGCAGGAGCGGGGAGAGTTCGCGCTCATTATTTGAGCTAGCAGGGGGCGTGGCCTATCTATCCCGGTCTTTTGAGCAGGAAGACGCGCGCTCTGGCTTTTCTCCTGCGACCCCCTCACTGTGGCGGCCATTACTCAGGCTCCTGGGCTCCTCGGACCGCTCCTCTCCTCATATAGACACCACGGCCAGCTGGGTGAGTGCGGATTCCTCACCCCGCAGCGCAGCGATCGTTATCCTGCAGCTGCAGTCTCATCAGAGACATAAAAATTGGCTGGGGCTCACAAATATATATATTTTGGTGAGTTTGCAATATTAACCCCTTTGAGGGTTATTTCTACCAGCTAAATTTGCTGACTGAATACCGCTGGGGTAACTCTGCTTGGTGGAGCGTTAACCCTTCAGCGTTTGGAAAAAAAAAAAAAAAACCGCATAGTTTTTTGCTGGTATTACCGCTTTGACCTGCTCATACAGGTGAGACATGTCTGAACAGAGTTCAGATGCCGCGGATCACGTCCCAGTGCCATTGCGGCAATCAGATACGCAGACCTCCACAGCGTCTAGCGCTGCGGTCGACAGCGGTGGAAAATTGGATGATATCGCTCGATCGATTAATAACTTATCTGACCTTTTAGGTCAATATGTGTCTGCTAATTCCTCTCAGAGGAAGCGACGCAGGCCGTTACCGGCCTCTACACGGAGCGAGTCAGATGTATCTGATATTGGGCAGAGTTCCCCTTTAAATTCGGATGGAGAAATATCCGATTCAGATGCGGACGAGCCGCAGGGGCGTTCCTCTATGACGAAGCGTACGGAGGCATTAATTGAAGCCATGAGAGATATACTACAGTTACCGGAGGAGGTAACTAGTCGTCCTGGTAAATCAGCACGCATTTTCCAGGAGTCCCGTGCTTCGCGCACAACATTGCCAGCTCTGGATGAGCTTAATGGTGTAATAGAGGGGAACGTCTATGTCCAGATAAGCGTTTTCATGGAACGCATTTCTTTGATACACTTTATCCTTGCTCTACGGAGTTAAAGGCTAATTGGACTTCTGCTCCTGAAGTGGATGTGTCTTTGTCTCAGCTTAGTAAATCCTCTCTACTCCCTATTAAGGGAAAAGCGAGCTTACAGGAGCCTTTGGATAGAAAGGCAGAATTGGCGGCAAAAGCAAGCTATGAGGCTGCGGGTCATGGATTTCGAGCAGTGCTAGGATCCATGTGTGCTGCTAGAGCTTCTCTAAGCTGGTTGGCACGTCTGAAGACGGAGTTGCAAAATGAATCTCCGTTATCTGAGATACGGGAAACTTGTGAATGGTTAGAAACGGCAGCCTGTTATATCTTTGATGCCGGTCTGGATACGGCATCTCTGCTGGCCAAAGCGCAAGCTTCAGCGGTCACAGTCAGAAGAGCTTTATGGCTCAGACAGTGGGCCGGGGACGCAGTTTCCAAACAAGGGTTGTTGGCCTTACCTTACAAGGGTGGCCATCTTTTTGGATCCGACCTCACAGAGCTGATTTCCAAGGCTAAGGCGAAGGAATCAGCATTACCACAGCGAAGGGCCATGGCCTCGGTGTCCAGTAAGCCTGGTGTTTATAGTGGTCGGCGGTCCTTTCGGGGCCGAGGACGATCTAGTCACTCCTCGTGGGGATCGGGTCGTCCTTCTTTCTCAGGAAAGAAATCCTCTCAGAAAACTCGTACTCCCTGGAAGCAGAGTTTCCGCCAGAACAAGCGGGAACTTGACAAGAAACCCGCAAAGTCGGATTGACGCCAGGGGTCCACTCGAGGATTCTCGAGTGGGGGGTCGCCTGCTTCTTTTCAAGGAGACTTGGATGGCTCGCGTTCCAGATTCCTGGGTAACGCGGATAGTGTCGGCAGGCTATTTCATAGAGTTTGCTTCTCAACCCCCAAATGTTTTTTGTCAATCTCGCGTTCCGTCGGAACCCGAGCTTGTTGTCGCTCTACAGCGAGAGGTCGAATCGCTACTACAAAAGGGTGTAGTGATACCGGTTCCGTCAGAGGACCGAGGGAAAGGTTTTTATTCCAACCTTTTTATAGTTCCCAAAAAGGAGAACAAATTTCGCCCGATTCTGGATCTCAAGCGATTAAACCGGCATGTCCATGCCCGGAAATTTCGCATGGAGTCGCTTCGTTCCGTTGTGGCAGCTCTGTCACAGAACGATTTTCTGGTGTCAATCGACATTCGCGACGCCTATTTGCATATTCCCATCGGAAAGGCTCATCAGCGCTTTCTTCGATTTGCCATAGGTCAGAATCATTACCAGTTCGTGGCTCTGCCGTTCGGCTTAGCCTCAGCGCCAAGGGTCTTTACAAAAATTCTGGCGCCCCTCATGGCACTCCTTCGAAGACAGGGGATTACGATTCTCCCTTATCTGGACGATCTTTTGATCGTGGCTTCCTCGGAGGAGGAGGCGTTGACGGCTCGGGATTTGTCTCTTCAGTTTCTGAAAGACTTCGGTTGGCTGGTCAATTGGGAGAAGTCGTCCCTGGAACCATCGAGGACAATTCTCTTTTTGGGAATGCATCTCGACACGTTTCGGTCGGTAGTTTCCCTACCACCAGACAAACAGTCATGTCTTCTTCGACATGTACAGATTATGACATCCTCAACGGCAATGTCCCTACGGAAGTGTATGCGTCTTCTGGGACTGATGGTGGCGTCCATGGAGGCAATTCCTTTTGCCCAGTTCCACTCCAGGACTCTTCAAAGGTTCATCTTGAGTCGATGGAATCAGTCGCAATCGCTGGATTGCAGTGTCACCATTTCTCGCGCGGTGCGGGATTCTCTAGAATGGTGGTTACGTCCAGGGGCATTCTCCCTGGGGAAGTCTTTCCTCCTCTGAAGTGGTCAGTCATAACCACCGATGCCAGCCTGACGGGCTGGGGGGGTGTTTGGAACAATCTCTGGATTCAGGGGGTATGGTCACCGGAAGAGTCTGTGCTTCCGATCAACATCCTGGAATTGAGGGCGATTTTCCTTTGCCTCCAACATTGGACGGTCCCTTTGAGCGGTCTGCCAGTCCATGTGCAGACAGACAATGCGACGGCTGTCGCGTATATCAATCACCAAGGTGGGACAAGGAGTTCCAGACTCATGGTAGAGGTGTCCCGAATTCTGATTTGGGCAGAGGCCAATGTACTAGCCATTTCGGCGATTCACATTCCAGGGGTTCAGAATATTACAGCGGACTTTCTCAGTCGCAGAAGGATGGATCCCGGGGAATGGAGCCTCCACCCGGAAGTCTTTGCACTACTGTGCTCTCGCTGGGGAACCCCCCAAGTGGATTTGATGGCATCCAGGTCCAATGCCAAGTTACCGACATTCATGTCCAGGTACAAGGACCCGAAGGCGGTGGCGGTGGATGCTCTAGTGGCTCAGTGGGATCAGTTCGAGCTGATCTATGTATTCCCGCCGATATCCTTACTTCCTCTAGTGCTGCGTCGGATTAGACTAGAGAGAATTCCAGCTATTCTGATAGCTCCAGACTGGCCAAGAAGGGTGTGGTTCTCGACAATAATGTCGCTGTTGGCGGCACCTCCGTTTCCACTCCCTCTTCAACCGGACTTGTTGACTCAGGGGCCCGTTTGTCATCCGGACTTGATGTCCCTGCGTTTGACGGCGTGGCTCTTGAGACCGAAATCTTGACCCGTAGAGGTTTTTCAGCCGAGGTCATTGCTACCCTTCGTGCTGCAAGATGTCCGGCTACTTCTAGGATTTACCACAAAATTTGGGAAACCTTCTTTTCGTGGTGTTTGGGGTCTTCTCGGAACCCGAGAAAATTTTCCATTCCCAACCTGTTGGCTTTTCTGCAGCATGGGCTAGACAAGGGTTTGGCAGTTAGCACTCTGAAAGGTCAGATTTCTGCTCTGTCCTTATTGTTCCGGAGAACCATTGCTTCGAATAGAGACGTGCTCTCCTTTTTCCGAGGTATCTCTCGTAAGTTTCCGCCGCGGAAGGCACCCGTGTCTCCTTGGCGGCTCAACCTTGTTTTGGAGGCTCTTCAGCATAAACCTTTTGAACCTATGGTTTCTGCTAGCCTTTCTTTACTTTCTTGGAAGGTGGCTTTCCTTGTTGCAGTCACTTCCTTGAGGAGAGTTTCTGAATTGGCAGCTCTTTCTTGTTCGCCTCCTTTTCTGGAGTTTTTTCCGGATCGTGTAGTGCTTCGCACTCGGGGTGATTTTTTGCCTAAAGTGGTGTCACAATTTCATGTTAACCAGGATATTGGTTGCCTTCACTCTGTCCGGATCCGAAGAATACGAAAGAGCGAGATTTACACACATTGGATTTAGTGCGGGCCTTGAAGTTTTATCTATCTATTACTCAAGGTTTTCGTAAGACGGACTCCCTGTTTGTGGTTCCGGCAGGTCGTTGGCGTGGTCAACGAGCTTCCAAGGGTTCTATAGCTCGTTGGATCCGGTCAGCTATTTTGGAAGCTTACCGTCTTCGGGGTGAATCTTGCCCGATTAAGATTCGAGCCCATTCCACGAGAGCTGTGGCTTCATCGTGGGCTTTTCATCAAGGTGCTTCGGCAGTGCAGCTTTGCCGAGCGGCGACTTGGCGCTCTGTCCACACGTTTACAAGGTTTTATAAAGTGGACGTTAGTGCTTCCGCTGATGCAGCCCTCGGACGTAGGGTCCTGCAGGCAGCTGTAGTTTAAAGTTCTGGATGAACTTGTGTTTAGCGCTGGTTGCGCTTTGTTGTTAAGGTTGTTGGGTTTCTGCCTTTTGTTGGTTTTTTCCCACCCTTATTTTTGAACTGCTTTGGGACGTCCCATCAGTAATGAATACTGTGGCTCTCTTCCTTCATCTGCAGCTGAAACACGGATTTTGGTAAAGACTTACCTGTAAAATCCTTTTCAGCGAAGGAAGGAAGAGAGACACAGCACCCTCCCACGGCAGAAGTGTGTTGATGTTTTCAGATGCAGCGCGACCCTTATCTGATAGCGATTATCTGGGCTGAGGTCAGCGCGCTAAGGCTCTGTTCCAGCATCGCCAGCTCATCGCAGTAGTCAGGTTCCGTGAGTAGTACCTGGAACTCTGTGGTTTTTGGCTTTCTTTGCATGCATAACCTGTATCCTTGTGTTTTTTCTCTGAAGTTCCTTCAGAAGGGGTTATGTTGCTCCGCTGGTGATCTTGGCTCTTTTCCTAAAAGCTTTGGTACGACTGGAGCTGAGTAGGAGGAGCCCGAGCTGGAGGGGCCAGCCAGTCATCACTCTTTTGATCTGAGGTAACATCCTGATCTGGGGCTCCGCCTACCCATCAGTAATGAATACTGTGTCTCTCTTCCTTCCTTCGCTGAAAAGGATTTTACAGGTAAGTCTTTACCAAAATCCGTGTTTTAAAATGTGGTGCCCAAAACTGGACACAGTATTCCAGATGAGGTCTGACCAAAGAGGAGTAGAGGGCAATAATGACCTCACGTGATCTAGACTGTATGCTTCTGTTGATACATCCTAGAATTGCATTTGCCTTTTTTGCTGCTGCATCACACTGTTGACTCATGTTAAGTCTGTGATCAATTAGTATACCCAAGTCTTTTTCACATGTGCTGTTACTTAGCCCTATTCCCATTTTGTATATGCTTTTTTCATTTTTATTGCCCAGATGTAGTACTTTGCATTTTTCCCTGTTAAAATCCATTCTGTTAGTTGCTGCCCACTGCTCCAGTTTATGTATATCTTTTTGAAACCTCTCTCTCTCTTCTCTAGTATTAGCTACCCCTCCTAGCTTTGTGTCATCAGCAAATTTGATCAGTTTACCCTCAATTCCTTCATCTAAATCATTGATAAAGATGTTGAACAATACAGGGCCCAAAACAGAGCCTTGTGGTACCCCACTTGAGACATTCTTCCAACTGGATGTGCAGCCATTTACAACCACTCTTTGGGTCCGATCACTAAGCCAGTTATGAATCCACCTAACAGTTGCCTTGTCCATTCCATACTTAGTCATTTTTTCAATAAGGATTGTGTGAGATACTTTGTCAAATGCTTTGCTGAAGTCAAGATATACTATATCTACAGCATTTCCCTGATCCACCCAGTCAGTGATTCTGTCATAGAAGGAAATTAAGTTAGTCTGACATGACTTATTAGTTACAAACCCATGCTGACTCTGTTTAATCACTTCATTCTTATCCAGGTACTTGCATACATGTTCTTTAATAATTTGTTCAAAGATCTTTCCTGGTATAGAAGTCAGACTCACCGGCCTGTAGTTCCCTGGGTCCACCTTCTTCCCCTTTTTGAAGATAGGAACAACATTTGCTCTTCTCCAGTCTTCTGGGACTTCTCCTGTTCTCCAAGAATTTTCAAAGATTATGGACAGTGGTTCAAGAATTTCTTCTGCTATCTCCTTCAGTACCCTGGGGTGTAATTCATCTGGACCTGGAGACTTGAATTCATTTATGTTAGCTAAGTGTTTCCTCACTGTCTTTCTGTTTATAGATATCCTGGATTCTTCTATTCCTTTAATAGGACAGTGAAGATCAGTTGATGTTACATTTCCTTTCTGAGAGAAAACAGATGCAAAATAGGAATTTAAAAGTTCAGCCTTCTCACCATCCTGACTTACCATTTCATCATTTTCATCCTGTAAAAATCCTATAGCATCTTTGACTTTTCTTTTACTTTTGACGTATCCCCAAAATCCTTTTTTGTTGCTTTTGACGTCACTTGCAAGCCTTAATTCATTGTCAGCTTTAGATAATCTGATTTGTGCCCTGCAGGTTCTGCAGACGGCATTATATTCTTCTTTAGATATGCCTCCCTCTTTCCATTTGATAAACATTTCTTTCTTCCTTTTTAGCATGTGTTTAAGTTCTATGTTCATCCATCCTGGTTTCCTTAAATGCTTCCCATTCTTCCCTCTTTTCGGAATTGTTAACGATTGTGCTTTGAGAATCTCATTTTTCAAGATTTTCCATCCTTCCTGGACATTTTTGTCCTTAAGGATATCCAGCCATTGGATCCCTCCAATTCTCTTTCTGAGTCCCTTAAAATCTGCCTTTCTGAAATCTAACCTTGACGTCTGAGTCTTCACAGGTCTTCCTCCTCTTGTTATCCAAAATTCTAAAATAGCATGGTCACTACCTCCTAGAGTCCCAGCCACTCTTACCTCCTCCACCATTTCCTCCCTGTTTATGAGGATTAGATCCAAGGTAGCAGATCCCCTCGTTTTCTCCATAACCTTTTGGAAGATAAAGTTGTCAGCAAGAGAGGATAAGAATTTCCTGGACCTGTTAGTTTTGCCTGAGAGAGATTCCCAACAAATGTCTGGATAGTTGAAATCTCCCATGACCACTATGTCATATTTTTTTGGAGAACTTGGCCATTTGATGCATAAAGAGTTCATCCATATCCTCAGCTTGCACAGGCGGCCTGTAGTAAATGCCTACAATGGTGTCCTTTCCATTGTTCTGTCCTTGTATTCTTACCCAAACAGTTTCCACAGAACTCCCAGTCTTTGAAGCGTCAATCTCTGTGCAGATATACGCTTTTCTAACATACAATGCAACACCTCCTCCTCGTTTATCAAGTCTGTTTCTTGCAAATAAGTTGTATCCTTCTAGCCTTGTATTCCAATCATGTGTATCGTCCCACCAAGTCTCAGTGATTCCAATGACATCATATTTCTTCTCCTGCGTTAGTAGCTCCAGTTCTCCTTGTTTGTTGCCCATGCTTTGTGCATTCGTATAGAAACACTTTATTTTGTGATTGGTTTCTCTTCCTTCAATATTTTTATTATGTAAATTTTTCTGTCTTTGTTCTTCCCCTTCACTTCTAATAGCAGAGTTCTCAATAGCATTTGTCAGGTGTATGGCTTTTGCTGGCGTTTTGCTTCCCTTCCCACATTGTTCTAGTTTAAAGCTCTCCTGATGAGTGTAGCAAGGCGACTTCCAAATACATGTTTTCCAGTCTTCGTAAGGTGCACCCCATCTCTAGCAAGTAGTCCATCGTATAGGTAATTCACTCCGTGATCCAGAAATCCAAATCCTTGCTGACGGCACCATCGACGTAGCCAGTTGTTCACCTGCAGAATCTTCTTCCACCTCCTTGTTCCATGGACATCCACTGGGAGGATGGAAGAGAAGACCACCTGCGCTCCCAGTTCTTTCACTTTCTTACCTAAGTTTTCAAAGTCACTGCAGATGGTTTCCAGGTCGTTTCTAGCAGTGTCATTTGTCCCCACATGTATTAGCAGGAATGGGTAGTCATCTTTAGGTCTGAAGAGTCCTGATATCCTGTCAGACACATCTTTAATTTTTGCACCTGGAAGACAGCACATTTCTCTTGAGGTTATATCCGGTCTGCAGATAGCGGCCTCTGTTCCTCTCAACAGGGAATCGCCCATGACAACAACTCTCCGTTTCTTCTTCACAACAGTTTTCTTTCTCCATTCAAGAGGACTCTGAGGGTGTACAAGGTTGTTTGTGGGCAAAGTCTTATCCTGATGTATTTCTTCATCGTTCTCCTGTGTAAGAGCCTGGTATTGGTTCCTGAGCAGAATTGGTGCTGACTGCCTCCTGATCCTCCTGCTTCTCTGGGTCACATGCTTCCATTCCTCTGTTTCTTCAGTTGCACTTCGAATTTCTTCTCTTTCTGTACCATGAAGAGATAATTCTGCTCTGTATAAGAACTCTTCACCTTCCTTAATGGTCTTCAATGTAGATAACCTCTCTTCCAGATTTTGCAACTTTTCCTCCAACAGGGACACAAGCTTGCATTTCTGGCATGTGAAGTTTGGCTTTTCCACTGGTAAGTCTATGAACATGTAGCAAGAAATGCAGCTCACCACATGGCTCCTGGCCTCTTCCATGTTCTTATTGTTCAAGAGATAATCAAGCGGTGAAATATAAGCCAAAACTTATTTACTGATGTCCTCCTTTCAGCTGCAACAGCCAAAATCCAGTGTTCCTTGAGCTCGCGGAGACTCTTCACTTATCCCAGAAGGCACTGGGAATATGCAAATTATCTCCTCGGGACTCCTCCCCTGGTTTACTGATGTCCTCCTTTCAGCTGCAACAGCCAAAATCCAGTGTTCCTTGAGCTCGCGGAGACTCTTCACTTATCCCAGAAGGCACTGGGAATATGCAAATTATCTCCTCGGGACTCCTCCCCTGGTTTACTGATGTCCTCCTTTCAGCTGCAACAGCCAAAATCCAGTGTTCCTTGAGCTCGCGGAGACTCTTCACTTATCCCAGAAGGCACTGGGAATATGCAAATTATCTCCTCGGGACTCCTCCCCTGGTTTACTGATGTCCTCCTTTCAGCTGCAACAGCCAAAATCCAGTGTTCCTTGAGCTCGCGGAGACTCTTCACTTATCCCAGAAGGCACTGGGAATATGCAAATTATCTCCTCGGGACTCCTCCCCTGGTTTACTGATGTCCTCCTTTCAGCTGCAACAGCCAAAATCCAGTGTTCCTTGAGCTCGCGGAGACTCTTCACTTATCCCAGAAGGCACTGGGAATATGCAAATTATCTCCTCGGGACTCCTCCCCTGGTTTACTGATGTCCTCCTTTCAGCTGCAACAGCCAAAATCCAGTGTTCCTTGAGCTCGCGGAGACTCTTCACTTATCCCAGAAGGCACTGGGAATATGCAAATTATCTCCTCGGGACTCCTCCCCTGGTTTACTGATGTCCTCCTTTCAGCTGCAACAGCCAAAATCCAGTGTTCCTTGAGCTCGCGGAGACTCTTCACTTATCCCAGAAGGCACTGGGAATATGCAAATTATCTCCTCGGGACTCCTCCCCTGGTTTACTGATGTCCTCCTTTCAGCTGCAACAGCCAAAATCCAGTGTTCCTTGAGCTCGCGGAGACTCTTCACTTATCCCAGAAGGCACTGGGAATATGCAAATTATCTCCTCGGGACTCCTCCCCTGGTTTACTGATGTCCTCCTTTCAGCTGCAACAGCCAAAATCCAGTGTTCCTTGAGCTCGCGGAGACTCTTCACTTATCCCAGAAGGCACTGGGAATATGCAAATTATCTCCTCGGGACTCCTCCCCTGGTTTACTGATGTCCTCCTTTCAGCTGCAACAGCCAAAATCCAGTGTTCCTTGAGCTCGCGGAGACTCTTCACTTATCCCAGAAGGCACTGGGAATATGCAAATTATCTCCTCGGGACTCCTCCCCTGGTTTACTGATGTCCTCCTTTCAGCTGCAACAGCCAAAATCCAGTGTTCCTTGAGCTCGCGGAGACTCTTCACTTATCCCAGAAGGCACTGGGAATATGCAAATTATCTCCTCGGGACTCCTCCCCTGGTTTACTGATGTCCTCCTTTCAGCTGCAACAGCCAAAATCCAGTGTTCCTTGAGCTCGCGGAGACTCTTCACTTATCCCAGAAGGCACTGGGAATATGCAAATTATCTCCTCGGGACTCCTCCCCTGGTTTACTGATGTCCTCCTTTCAGCTGCAACAGCCAAAATCCAGTGTTCCTTGAGCTCGCGGAGACTCTTCACTTATCCCAGAAGGCACTGGGAATATGCAAATTATCTCCTCGGGACTCCTCCCCTGGTTTACTGATGTCCTCCTTTCAGCTGCAACAGCCAAAATCCAGTGTTCCTTGAGCTCGCGGAGACTCTTCACTTATCCCAGAAGGCACTGGGAATATGCAAATTATCTCCTCGGGACTCCTCCCCTGGTTTACTGATGTCCTCCTTTCAGCTGCAACAGCCAAAATCCAGTGTTCCTTGAGCTCGCGGAGACTCTTCACTTATCCCAGAAGGCACTGGGAATATGCAAATTATCTCCTCGGGACTCCTCCCCTGGTTTACTGATGTCCTCCTTTCAGCTGCAACAGCCAAAATCCAGTGTTCCTTGAGCTCGCGGAGACTCTTCACTTATCCCAGAAGGCACTGGGAATATGCAAATTATCTCCTCGGGACTCCTCCCCTGGTTTACTGATGTCCTCCTTTCAGCTGCAACAGCCAAAATCCAGTGTTCCTTGAGCTCGCGGAGACTCTTCACTTATCCCAGAAGGCACTGGGAATATGCAAATTATCTCCTCGGGACTCCTCCCCTGGTTTACTGATGTCCTCCTTTCAGCTGCAACAGCCAAAATCCAGTGTTCCTTGAGCTCGCGGAGACTCTTCACTTATCCCAGAAGGCACTGGGAATATGCAAATTATCTCCTCGGGACTCCTCCCCTGGTTTACTGATGTCCTCCTTTCAGCTGCAACAGCCAAAATCCAGTGTTCCTTGAGCTCGCGGAGACTCTTCACTTATCCAGAAGGCACTGGGAATATGCAAATTATCTCCTCGGGACTCCTCCCCTGGTTTACTGATGTCCTCCTTTCAGCTGCAACAGCCAAAATCCAGTGTTCCTTGAGCTCGCGGAGACTCTTCACTTATCCCAGAAGGCACTGGGAATATGCAAATTATCTCCTCGGGACTCCTCCCCTGGTTTACTGATGTCCTCCTTTCAGCTGCAACAGCCAAAATCCAGTGTTCCTTGAGCTCGCGGAGACTCTTCACTTATCCCAGAAGGCACTGGGAATATGCAAATTATCTCCTCGGGACTCCTCCCCTGGTTTACTGATGTCCTCCTTTCAGCTGCAACAGCCAAAATCCAGTGTTCCTTGAGCTCGCGGAGACTCTTCACTTATCCCAGAAGGCACTGGGAATATGCAAATTATCTCCTCGGGACTCCTCCCCTCCTCATTAGCGATCTCGTTAGAGATCTCGTTTAGTGTGACAGTACCTTAAGTCCTTCACTGGTGAGTTACAATGTGGAGTAGTATTTTCCTCTAAGATATTTGAGGCTATTGATAGTTGCCTTGGTCAATTATCAATACCACAAGTAGCGGTAGAACAAAGGGAGGTATTGGATGCGCCACTCTTGGTGGAAGAATTAGAAGAGGCTCTGAATACCTTTCAACCAAAGAAAGCCCCAGCAGAGTTAACTAAAGAATTAAGCTCAGTATTCCTGCCCCAACCGCTGGAGGTCTTCTGGATGTCCCTGGAGATGGGTAGATTACCTAGCTCAATGTGTGAAGCTGCAATAGTATTAATTCCAAAGCAGGGAAAGGACCCAGTCTATACTGACTCCTATAGGCCTGTTTCATTGTTAGAGGTTGATGTTAAGATTTTGGCTAATGTACTGGCTCTGCAGCTCATTTAAAGTTATTACATCTTTGGTTCATATCAGACGGGCTTTACGCCGGCCAAGTTTACTTCTATAAAAAAAAAAGGACGCCTTTTTCTTTTTACTGAATGTTGGGGTAGTGGGCTTTGCACAAAGATGTTCCACAGCGTCGAGTGGGAGTAGGTCGCAATATATGCGGATGACCTTCTTTTATTCCTTGCTGATATGAAAGACTCATTAATCAATGCTATATCTATGGTGAGTTTGGCGACTTCTCAGGATTATGTATTAGTGAAAAAATCTATCCTCATACTGGTGGATGATCTCTCTGACATCTAGGGTGGAACAGACACGATGGAGAGTGGGGAAGGAGTTTAAGTATCTGGGTTTCCGCTAATTCAGATTTCCGCTAATGTTAATTCTTTCATACCACTGAACCTAGATCAAAGGGAGGATATAATTTGGTCGGTCCCGCAGTTGTCCACTAATGAGGCCCTCAGGCTATCACAGTTGTATTTTCTGCATTGGGATTTATAGAACCCCTAAATTTCTGCATAAAATAGGGGTGAGAGCGGATGACTTGTGCCCAAGATGCTGGGTGGGCCCAGCGGATATTATGCACGTTTTGAGCATGTGGTGTAATCGGGAACTTCTGGAACCAAACTCTAAACTATGTGGATGATGTGTTTAAACTCAACATTCCCAAACAACCTGTAGTGTGCATTCTGGGCTCCGTTGATGGCGTAACAGAGGATGTGAATGTAAGGGTGGCTCTTAAAGCAAACCTGTCGCCAGGTTTGGCCGATATAAGAAACGGCCACCGCCTTTCAGGGCTTATCTTCAGCATTCTACAATGCTGTAGATAAGCCCCCAATCTGACCTGAAAGATAATAAAAATTTTATTATACTCACCTGGGGGCGGGGGGGGCGGTCCGGTCCGATGGGTGTCACAGATCCGGGTTCGGCGCCTCCCATCTTATTGCGATGTCGCCCTGCTTCACGGGCTCCCCAGCATCGCGCTCCGGCGCAGGTGTACTTATCTGCCCTCAACAAATTCCTGCAGTGCGCAGGCGCTGGGCCTCTCTGACCTTTCTTGGCATCTGTGCACTGCAGTACTTTGCTCTGCCCTCAACAGGGCAATCAGTACGCCTGTGCAGGAGTGCGACGCCGGGGAGCCATGAAGCAAACAGGAGGGTGGCGATCATAAGCTGGGAGGCACCTGACCCGGATCTGCGACACCCATCGGACCGGACTGCCCCTTCCCCCCAGGTGAGTATAATAAACCTTATTTTTATTATCAGGTCGGATCGGGGGCTTATCTACAGCATTATAGTATGCTATAGATAAGCCTGAAAGGCAGTGGCGGTATCTTACATCGGCCAAAACTGCTGAAAGGTTCGCTTTAAGAGGATTCTGTATCTAATTAGGAAGATAATCGCATCCAGTAGGATGAATAACACACCGCCAAGATTCAGAGAATTCATGGATAAAATGTTTTTGCTTCTATGTTTGGAAGAAGTGATATATACAGAAAGCGGAGGGCTATGCATAAATATCACAAAATATGGGTAGCTTGGAGAAATTAACATGGAATGTCTATATTATCCTTACTGGGCTGAACTGTATGTATATTCCAGTGTCTGATCCACCTCCTGTTGAGACATTCCAATTCATGAAAAGGCACAAATAAGCCCTCCATATTTAGTTACAGGTCTGATTTACGTGGATGCAAAATGAGGTTGTTAGTACAATTTGTTGTTACTACCTTGTTTCATTGTTCTCTGTATCTGCTGCTTGTAATGATGCCGTCATGTAAGGTGGGATTGTATACCGTCCAGGGATGAGAAAGGGGGGTGGGGTAAGTCTGTTTTTGTTGTATTGTTAGAACAAGACCTTACTAAAAAGTTATCTGATTAAAAAAATGATTCTCGGTACATTTGTCCATTCATCCTTCCTTCAATTATATGAAATTTGCCAGTACCTTTTGCTGAAAAAACTGTCCCACACCATGTTGTTCCCACTTCCACACTTCACTGTTGGTATGGTGTTTTTGGGGGTGATATGCAGTACCTTCTTGTAGCTCTCCACAGTTGGACCTTGGCTCTTGGACAACTCTTCTGGTAATTCTTTTCACTTTTCTGTATGAAATCTTGCTGGGATCACCTGGTTGTGGAGAAATCATGAAGGGATCACCTGGTCGTGGCCAGTTTATGGTGTAATCTTACGGTGAGCATCGGGTCGGTTTATGGTGAAATTATGTTCTTTCTACTGGATTATGGCCCTAGGTGTGCTTACTGAAACCTTCAGTAGTTTAGACATTCTTATGTAACCAATGTCATCAGGATGTTTTACAACAATAAGGCTGGGAAGGTCTTGAGAGAGATCACTGGTTTTATCCATCATGAGATGTTTCTTGTGTAGTGTCTTGGTAATGAAACACCTTTTTATAGGCCATCAGTTGAACCAGTTGATATTATTTGTCATTAAGTGGCAGGATTGCATTTTTATTACCAATAGATTTCAGTTAGCGTCAGGACTTTCCAGGGCTTTTTGCTCCTCTTTCTTAGTGTTAATCTGTAGTGATTTCTTGCCTTTACATTGGATATGTTGCTACTGACAGCTGGAGAGAATTTCATGCCAGTAACACCTTTAGGCCGGGGTCACACATGCGAGAAACTCGCACTCTTCTCGTGTGAGTCTATTGCATGAACACCCAGCACTGCCGTGGCTCTCGGACCGGAGCCTGCGGCTGCATAGAAATACATGCAGCCGCACGCTCCGGTCTGAGTGCCGGGTGTTCATGCAAGAGACTCGCACGAGAATCGTGCAAGTTTATCGCATGTGTGACCCCGGCCTTACAGATAGATTTACTTACAAAATTGGTGACTTGTCACTTGTTCAATACTTATTTCACCCGCTGCTTAGCTCAGGATACCCCGGCCACTGACGTGTTCACAATGGCTGCCTTTTCTCCTCTGACTGTTGTTGTCTTTTACAGGTGAAATCCAGTTCAGAAAAAGAAGCAGTCCTGAAGAACAAGGTGAGGGTGTAGTCAGGTGCCGCCCCTCTCCGAATCAATCTCCTGAGGTATCGCTGTGCCTAGAGAAAGTAGTGGCTCGCTTATGTGGGTGGGGGCCGTTCTAGCACATATTCATTATTGTGAGTGGGTTGCGCTTTTCTTTTCAGACCTTGAATTCGCTGATGAATGTGGAGCTGGTGATGGACAAGAGTGCAGAAGATATTGCCCAGGTCTGAGGGTACATGCCACACTGGTGCCACATTAGGGTGGTGGGGTGGTAGATGGTCTCTGATGTTCACCAGGGTCACGTTACAGGTGGGATGGAGGAGGGTACTCACTGCCGGCACAGAAGATATTGTCCAGGTGTGAGTACACACTGACCGCCGGGGTGACTTTACAAGGGAGAGAGTGTGCATGCCGCCTGCTGGGGCCATATTACACAGGTGAGGGATCACTCTGTTCGGCAGGATCAGGGATGAGCATGCACGCCACCCGCTGTTGCCACGTTATGGGGTGATGTGAGGGTAGATGCTGCCGGCCTGGGTCATGGTACAGAGGTTTGAGGGTGTTGCTAGGCTCATGTTCCAAGAGGGGAGATGAATCTTTCCACCAGGGTCATGTTATAGGGGGGGTTAATGCAATGTAACCCAGCAGGCAGAGGATGAGTACATATGGACGAGCCGTGGGGCATAGTACCTATTATCTGGTTCATCTTCTAGATATGGACAGAGTTCTTTGCCACCAGAAGGGACACGGTGTATGCTGCTATCCCGGTGAGTGAACACACAGGTGTAATGCATGCATGGAGCCACATAGGCCCTTCACTTTGCCCCCTCTTCTCTTCAGGGAGAAGCCTTTGACCTTGTTTGGAGCCGGTCTCGGTGCTGTCCATCTGTAAGTTGCAATGCTGTACTGTACACTCGAATGCGTGTGGATGGTGGCGTGCTTGCCACTGTGAGAGGTGAAGCTGGTGTGAGACATAGTGGTTTGTGCATCTTTATGGGGTTGATGGAGGGTGGTGGTTTATGACATGGGGTCATGTAATTAAAGAGGTTTCATTATAGACAATGTGGCAGGTTGAGGGCAGGTCTCTTCACTCTTCCTCTTTATCGCAGTTCCTGTATGCCCTTCCCCGCCAGGATGGCTATGAGTTTTTTGTCGGGCAGTGGACGGGGACGGAGCTTCACTTCACTGCACTAACAAACATCCAGGTTAGGTCACTGCGGTTATATCAGGCTGACTGGTGGAGGGGCCGGGATGTACATGTGACTGGGCCCCTAACCTTGGTAAACTGCACTAGATGTTGTGTCTTGCAGACAGCGGGTGACTCTGCACAAAGTCAGCTGATCCTACATCATTACCGTGAGCTCCAGGCCAGCAAAGGAATTGTATTAATGATGGGCGAGTGCGATTCCACCTTCCTGGTACAGTATTATTACCTCTAAAGTCACCCCTTCCCCAACATCTCGCCTTCTCCCGAGTGAACATCATGCCTAAAATTGTTTGTACACATGAGAGAACTGATGAGCAGACCCTTGGTCAGACAGCTATGTCTTCCCATTTCTCCCACACATACGAACACTCAGTGTCTATGTACTTTCAAGGGAGAAAGTCGCTGCCTGACATCCTCCCTGCAGACTCCTGTCCTTTCTCCAGATTAGCCTGCTGGAATAGTTTGTGATATCTAAAGGATGATGGGAATTGTGTTTCTTTACAGACGGTGGAGGATGCGCGGTGTTTGGCTAATCAGGTTCAGCTTTTCTACGCCAGCGATCAATTTAAACTGGTGCAGACCTTCAACCACGATCCCAGTGACTTCAAGTACATGGCGGTGATCTCTGCCCTGGAGCAGAGTTAGTAGGGGGAATTTGTACCCTGGCAGCCAAGTCTACCTTTCACCTCTCATTGGACTTGTTGTAGGTTCATGTATGTTGATTTTTTTAATATATAAATTATCTTTGTCTGGAAGCTTCTGTTTCATCATGTGACCATTTGTATGTAAGGCTGTCAACAATATGAGTGATCATTTTAACCCCTTTACCCCGAGGGTGGTTTGCATGTTAATGAACAGGGCCATTTTTTCAATTCTGACCACTGTCCCTTTATGAGGTGATAACTCTGGAACGCTTCAATGGATCCCAGCGATTCTGAGACTGTTTTTTCATGACATGATATTGGTAAAATTTCTTTGATATGACTTGCGTTTGTGAAAAAAACGGAAATTTGGTGAAAAATTCGCAATTTTCCAACTTAGAATTTTCATGCCCTTAAATCACAGAGATATGTCACACAATATACTTAATAAGTAACATTTTCCTAATGTCTACTTTTCATCAGCACTATTTTGGTTAAAATTTAAAAAGCAATTTCTCATTTTTACAACACCGTTTTATTTTAGGGACCACATCACATTTAAAGTCACTTTGAGGGGTCTATTATGATATAAAATACCCAAAAGTGACACCATTCTAAAAACTGCACCCCTGAAGGTGCTCAAAACCACATTCAAGATGCTTATTAACTCTTCAGGTGCTTCACAGGAATTTTTGGAATGTTTAAAATAAAGTAACATTTAACTTTTTTTCACAAAAAATTTACTTCAGATCCAATTTTTTTTATTTTACTAAGGGTAAAAGAATAAATTGGACCCCAAAAGTTGTGCAGTTTGTCCTGAGTATGCTGATACCCCATATGTGGGGGTATGGGGGTAAACCACTGGGCACACGGAAGAGCTTGGAAGGGAAGGAGCACCGTTTTACTTTTTCAATGCAAAATTGGCTGGAATTAAGATCAGACACAATGTCGCGTTTGGAGAGCCCCTGATGTGCCTAAACAGTGGAAACTCCAACAAGGGACACAATTTTGGAAACTAGACCCCCCCCCAAGGAGTTTATCTAGATGTGTGATGAGCACTTTGAACCCCCAAGTGCTTCACAGAAGTTTATAATGTAGAGTCACAAATATAAAAAAAAAATATTTTTTTCCCACAAAAATTATCTTTTCGCCCTCAATTTTTTATTTTACCAAGGGTAACAGGCAGCGTCGGACTGGAACACCTTGGGCCCACCAGAGAAAATCATTCTTGGGGCCCACTATGTAGCTACATAGAAATAAATACAAGACCACCAATTGTGCAGTAAAACACCCTAATATCAGGGTATAATATAAGGTAGTACATGTCTTAATTATGTAGCAGGAGTTGGGGTAGCCTCCCTCATAGATTATAAAGCAGCCCCCTCATAGGGGATAATGCTGCCCCCCATAGGGGATAATGCTGCCCCCCTCATAGGGTATAATGCTATATATATATATATATATATATATATATATATATATATATATATATATATAGATAATAGATAGATACCATATATACTCGAGTATAAGCCGACCCCCCTAATTTTGCCACAAAAAACTGGGAAAACTTATCGACTCGAGTATAAGCCTAGGGTGGAAAATGAGATTATGCCCCATATGCTGCCCCATGTATTATGCCCCACAAGATGCTCCATAGATTGTGCCCCATATGCTGCCCATGTATTATGCCCCCATAGATTGTGCCCCCATAGATGCTCCATAGATTATGCCCCCATAAGTGCTCCTTAGATTATGACCCCATAGAAGCTCCATAGATTGTGCCCCCATAAATGCTCCTTAGATTATGCCCCCATAGAAGCTCCATAGATTGTGCCCCCATAGATGCTCCATAGATTATGCCCCCATAAGTGCTCCTTAGATTATGACCCCATAGAAGCTCCATAGATTGTGCCCCCATAAATGCTCCTTAGATTATGCCCCCATAGATGCTCCATAGATTATGCCCCCATAGATGCTCCATAGATTATGCCCCATAGATGCTCCATGATTATGCCCCATAAGTGCTCCTTAGATTATGCCCCCATAGAAGCTCCATAGATTGTGCCCCCATAGAAGCTCCATAGATTGTGCCCCTATAAATGCTCCATAGATTATGCCCCCATAGATTATGCCCCATAAATGCTCCACAGATTATGCCCCATAGATGCTCCTTAGATTATGCCCCCATAGATGCTCCACAGATTATGCCCCCATAGATGCTCCACAGATTATGCCCCCATAGATGCTCCACAGATTATGCCCCCATAAATGCTCCACACATTATGCCCCCATAGATGCTCCACACATTATGCCCCCATAGATGCTCCTTAGATTATGCCCCCATAGATTATGCCCCCATAAATGCTCCACAGATTATGCCCCCATAGATGCTCCACAGATTATGCCCCATAGATGCTCCACAGATTATGCCCCCATAGATGCTCCAGATTATGCCCCCATAGATTATGCCCCCATAAATGCTCCACAGATTATGCCCCCATAGATTATGCCCCCATAAATGCTCCACAGATTATGCCCCCATAGATTATGCCCCCATAGATGCTCCAGATTATGCCCCCATAGATTATGCCCCCATAGATGCTCCACAGATTATGCCCCCATAGATGCTGCAAAAAAAAAAAAAAAAAGACATACTCACCTCTCGTCGCTGGGGGCCAGGTGCTGGTGTCCTGAGCAGGCGGGGACACCGGCGCGCTATGGGTGACAGGTGCCGGTGTCTCCGCTGGCTCAGGGCCCCGGCACCTGCGATATTTACCTGTCACCGGGTCCACTGCTGAGCGCCGCTGTCTTCGGTCCTCCGGCAGTGAATGCTCAGGCAGGGGGCGCGGCGCTCACTAATGACGTCATCGCGCCCTCTGCCTGAACATCGCAGCAAGAGAGGACGCGATGACACAGCGGCGCTCAGCGGTTGGAGCGGGTGACAGGTAAGTAATGATATTCACTGCTTCCCACGCCCACATGGGCGTGGGAAGCAGTGAATATTCATTTCTCTTTAGCAGCGGGGACAGGGGCTCCTGCCTCCTGTCACCCGCTGCTGCTCCGCTGGCCAGGGTGGATAAAAATCATGATTTTTTTTAAAAAAAAATCAAAAAAATCGGATTTTTTTGATTTAAATCGGATTTTTTTGATTTAAATTGGATTTTTTAATCAAGTTGTACACAAGCAAAACTTTGTCTTTTTGCAAATCAAATTATTTTACACAAATAAAAATATTAAAACAGTTGATGATTATTAAACCTAATAATTTTTATTTGCACTATTAAACAATCAGAATTGAACTACAGAGAGTAAGTACTTTTTAACAATAGCCTATCTCTAACGTTTGAAGTAAGCAAACATCTTCAGTGAATACATCAGTCCTTTAAGCCTACTGTTTATTTAGGACTTTTAATAGGAAAACTAGTTGTCCTGCTTTAGCAGTTCCTAAGCGGTTTCGGACTGTTGTGTGCACAAAACCAAATGAAGAAAACAATCTCTCTACTCCTGCCGATGAAGCCGATGCAGTCAGTAGCTGAGTAGCTACATTTATTATCTTCGCTGGAAGAACAAGTGATTGCGACTTCCACCAGTCCAGTGGTTTTAGTTCATTAACGACGTTATCTGCAAACATGTATTTTTGAAATGGTGCAGATTCACACTTCAATTTCAGCACAGTTGCCACAATGTCATGGTTAGTATTGGCGAGCCACTCCATTGCAGAGTTGATTTCCGCCTCAGATAGTTTTTTCCCTCTGTAGATGGGATGCAAGATATTGGCTAAATAGTGTTCTTCTTTTAATGCTTGGTCCTTGCGGTGGTGTATTGCAACCTTTACATTGTTTGAGAGGTTCAAGCGATCTAGCGAACCTTCTAAATCTTTCCAAACTTCTGTGGCATCAGCTATGGTTGCAGTATCTTTCTGCATTTTATCCAACGCAATAGATATTGGCTTTAACCTTTCCAAAAGGTCCTCGGCATTTCTCTTCACACCAAGATTTAATACTTTGCTTCGTATATTAGCATCAATTTTATCCCGATGTGTTTCGCAAATGGACACTAATTTTGACCAGTTGTTAATAAACAGTTCCAAGCATTCAGCCAAGGTATTCCATCTAACATCTTGTGGTAGAACCAACTTCAGTCCTCCCATTTCCTTGTAGGTTGCATGTGCAAAATTATTATTGCGGAAATATTTAACAATTTCTACAACATGTTCCTTGACACCCGAAATATGCAGGTCTTTTGCCAAAAGATGCAAAAAATGGGCAGAACAACCGTATGTAATGACATTTGTGTCATCCTCATGTGCCAGTTCCGCTCACATTTTTGCCACATTGCTTGTGTTATCAGTAACTAAGCTCCTTACTTTACATCCAAACTGTTCTTGGCATTGGTGAATTGAGTTCTTAGCAATTTCAAGTAAATATTCAGCAGTATGTGAATTTCCAGATGTGTCGATTGTGTCTGTAAGGTAAGTTTCACCATCTTCTGTTGTGACACAAGTGCAAATTATGGGGTCGTTGTGGATGTTGCTCCAACCATCCAAGCTCATGTTAACAACTTTGTCTTTCAAATATTTTGTACAAGCCGCTCTTTCTTTGTCGTATACAGCCTGAAGATGTTTTCCTGAGATATCAAATCTACTTGGTGGTTTGTAGCCTGGTCTTATTCCTTCGATCATTTGTACAAACAATGGGTGTTCAACTAGTCGGAAAGAAGAATTGGTTGCAAATATGAATTTAGCAATTAATTCATCAAAATGTTCTTTCTGGCTCGTCGTAGTCTTTAAGAGGAATTTTTCTACACTTTGCACGCAAAGTTTTTTGTTGGGCTGCTTTGTTGAAGTTGTACCCAGATATTGATTGTCACATGCAGCACAAGCCATATTTGACCCTGAAAGCACAGTAATTAAAAATATAATTCGACTGCGTATTTGAAGAAATATAAGGAAAATATTTTGAAACAAACTTTTTGAACAATGTAATGGTCCTCGTCCTATAAGGGCTGTCTCAAAAGTTATGCTACTCAAGTTTCGGTGAAGTTGCTGTAATACTAGTAATATCAGAGCAACTGAAAAAAATTATGTCACAAAAGTTTTAAAAATGTTTTTTTAAAAAAATGGTCAATTTGGCAGACTTCAAAAGTGAATTGTAGCCTACAATAAAAAAAAAAATAGGCGTATACACACTCTTTTATTTTTACTTAACGTTAATCTTCTGTGAAATATTGCCTTAACATAAATTTAAATTCTATACTCCAGAACTAGTGCTAGAAATTTTTCTTTTCATAGACTTTAACCATCCCAGTAAAACGTCTGTTAAAATAGGTTGTAATTGCCAGACTTACCACTAGTGCTAGGGTCCTGGTGCATAAGAAGCTGTGGGGGTTCATTGACATTAGTTGTATCACTATCAACATCTTCATTTCCCTTCTGGTTGCAGTTTTCATAATGTGATTTCAAACGGCAAACAAGTCCTTGGATATCCTTTTGACAGTATTTGCACTTTGCTCTCCCACCTTTCTTTCCAAGCTCTGCTGGCATCTCAACAAAATGAACCCAAATAGGGTCTCTCTTACGACCTGCCATGGTTCACGCAGATCACTTCTGAAGTTTGATTGTTACTACAGCCAAGTACTGCTGACTGACTATCCAACAAGTTTGGGCATGTCAACTGAATGGAAAAAGAAACTGAAACCAAGCTACAGAAAGTGAAACCAAGCTAGAAGTGTGAAGTTAATTGAACAATGATTGAAAGTTTTAGATTTTAATCGTGATTTATATTAAAAAAATCTTTTGATTTAAATCAGTGATTTAAATCATGATTAAAATCACGATTTAAATCGATCTGATTTAAATAGAAAAAAATGATTTGATTTAAATCATGATTTAAATCGTTGATTTAAATCGGCGTGATTTAAATCAATCCACCCTGCCGCTGGCACGGGGCCCCCATGGCAGCTGCGTGGTGTGCCGCTATTAGCGACACGCTACCGGCTGGGGGCCCCTGGAGCAGCGGGGGCCCTAGGCAACTGGCCCCTGTATGCCAGCAGGTGCCAGGGCCCCCCAGATGCCAGGGCCCACCGGAGAATCCTCTGGTTCTCCGGTGGGCCAGTCCGACACTGGTAACAGGAGAAATTGGACCCCAAAAGTTATTGTGCAATTTGTCCTGAGTATGCCGATACCCTATATGTGGGGAGAAACTGTCATGGTTGATGGGGTTTGTAGGATTAGGTAGTTCAGAGGTTAATCTGGACGGCCTCACTGAAATTCTGGAGGCTTCTTATAGCCTCATTGTGGGGCCATTCCCTGTCGCTTATACTCTGACCCTTGGCCGAGTGTGTTTGACCCTGTTGTGCCTGTGCCAGTGCTTTGTGCCTGTGCTACGTTACGTCTGTCTGGTTTTGCCTGTTACGAGTTTTGCCTTCCCCCTTTGTACTGTGCTGTCCTCTCCGTGTATGACCCCTTGGCTACGTCCAGACTAGCCTCTGCCTGCTTCTTTTGTACTGTGCGGTCCTCTACGTGTATGACCCCTTGGCTACGTCCTGACTACCCTCTGCCTGCTTCTCGTGTACTGCACTGCCCTCATCGTGTATGACCTCTTGGCTATGTCCTGACTATCAGTTCTGTCTATGCCCTTTGGTAACTTTGTCCCGTAGTTACCCTTCTAGTTTTCCCTCAACTCCTAGCTCTCTGGAGCTTAGGCCACTCATCGGTCTATCACCCCCAAACAGACGGTTTGGTAGAAAGGTGCAATAAGACCCTGAAGAATATGTTGAAAAAAGCAGTCTCTAAAGATGGTAAGGTGTCATGTATAGTGTACAGTTCCTATAGCGTCTTGTGCTTGGGTGCGAGGAAAACACAGGAGACATAGGTTGAAATGAAATGACTTGTATTACTTCATACAAGCATGCTGAAAAGTTCACACAGTTTGCAAGAACAGCGACAGGAGACACAGCAGGCCAGAGTAACTTCAAGCACTACAATAAATCTCCAAAGCAGGTTCAGGATCTCTTCTCTGTACCGTAATTCCTCTGCAAACATGGATTCACCAAACAGCAGGTTTCCAGAGTCCAAAAGTATTCCAAGGTTCCTCAGTAGGGAATAGCTGGAGTACAAGTCCAAGGCTTCCAGGAGTCAGGTCATAGACTGACTGAGGCTTGATTCAGGAGCACTGATTGTTCAGCTGAGGCTGCTTAAGAAGCAAGAGGGAAGAATCAGGGCGGGAACATGAAAACTGGAAACTCCATATTAACTGAGGGCAAGAGCTGCAGAAAGACAGAAAGCAAAATGGCCGACGGAAAACTGAGTTTCAAGGAACATGTCAACAGAGACAAAGAACCTTACATTACTCCCCCCTTAGGGACAACCTCCGGATGACCTCAGACCAGGCTTGTCAGGGTACCTCTGATGAAACTGACGGAGCAGGCGAGGAGCATTTACATTATTGACTGGTTCCCATGAGTTGTCCTCCACTGGGTAGCCCTGCCATTTAATCAAATATTGCAACTGATTTCTGTACAACCTGGAATCTAGAATCCTTTCCACCATAAATTCTTCCTGACCATCGACCAGCACTGGGTCAGGGCAAGGAGAAGAACGTCCAGGAAACGTATTGGGTGTTGCAGCCTTTAGTAGGGATACATGAAAGACAGGGTGGATTCTCATAGTTCTGGGCAGTTGAAGACGACAAGCAACAGCACTTATAATCTTATTGATCTTATAAGGTCCAATGTACTTATGTCCCAATTTAGACGATGGAATCTTTAATTTAAGATTTCTGGTTGACAGCCAGACCAAATCTCCTACCTTGAAAGCTGGTGCAGGTTTACGAAATTTATCTGCTGCTTTCTTGTACCTTTCCTGAGCCAATTCTAGATTTTCCTTTAGAAGATCCATATTCTTTTGTAAAGAAGTGATTCTTTAGCCACTGCCGGCAAGGGCGTATCTATGGGAAATCGAGGAAGAATGTTAGGATGATAACCTAGATTGGAGTAAAAAGGAGACTGCTTAGTGGAGGCACTCTGAGAGTTGTTATAAGAGAACTCAGCCAGTGGAAGTAGATCCACCCAATCATCCTGTAGGTGGCAGATAAAACAGCGGAGATACTGCTCCAGGGTCTGATTGGTTCGTTCTGTCTGTCCATTAGTCTGGGGATGAAAAGCAGAAGAAAGGTTTACTTTAATGTCCAATGCTGCACAGAAATTTTGCCAAAAACTTGAAGTGAATTGCACCCCTCGATCCGAAATGACCTCATCCGGTACTCCATGTAAGCGAAACACATTCTTAATCATCAAGTCTGATGTCTGTTTTGCAGTGGGTAAGCCGACACAAGGGATAAAATGAGCTGCCTTTGTTAGACGGTCAACCACCACTAGAATGGTGTTCTTCCCTTGAGAGGTTGGTAACTCCACAATGAAGTCCATAGAAATGGATCCCCACGGGCGGGACGGGGTGGGAAGAGGTTGCAACAGACCAGTTGGTGAGGAGCGAGGTGTTTTGCATCTTGCAGACTTCACATGAAGTGACATAGTTTAAGACATCTTTCCTGTAAGTGGGCCACCAAAAGAAACGAGAAAGAAATTCTTGTGTCTTTAGAATTCCCCTATGCCCGGCTATCTTGGAATCGTGGATGAGTTGCAATACTCTCAATCTGACTGTTTCAGGTATATACAGACGTTGTCCCTGAATCCACACACCATTCTTAAAGACAAGACTTACGTCCCTTGGGGGTTGAGCCAACAAAGAATCCGCATGGTATGCTTCCTTGATGTCCTTAAGTAGGTCTTGATTATGAATCACTCCCAGGAATCTAGAGTCAGGAAGAATAGTCTTAGGAGGAGTAAGTGGACGTGTCTCTGCTGAATGAATCCTAGAGAGTGCATCAGCCTTTCCATTGCGCGATCCTGGTCTATAAGAAATTACAAAATTAAATTGGTTTAGGAAAAGATTCCAGCGAGCCTGGCGAGGAGTCAGGCACTTAGCCGACCTGATAAATTTCAAGGTTACGATGGTCTGTCAGGACGACTATTTGCTGTGCAGCTACCTGAAGAAGGTGTCTCCATTCCTTGAAGGCGGCAATAATGGCCAACAATTCTCTATTGCCCACATCGTAGTCCCTCTCAGCCGAAGACAACTGCTGGGAAAAGAAGGCACAGGGATGCAAGACATTCTTCTCACCTGTTCTCAGAGAGTATAGCTCCAACGGCACAGTCTGAAGCATCCACCTCTATTATGAAGGCAAGCTCGGGGTTGGGATGTACTAAGATAGGTGCGGTGGTAAATTTATCCTTTAAACAGGAAAATGCTTCCTGAGCTTGCGGGGTCCAGGAGAACCTAGACTGTTTCTGGGTAAGTTGGGTGATAGGTGACACTACCTCAGAAAAATTCTTAATGAAACGTCTATAGAAGTTGGCAAACCCGATGAAACGCTGCACCTCCTTCACATTTCTAGGAATTGGCCAATCCTTGATGGCTTGGGTCTTGCTTCCATCCATACTAATCCCTTGCGTAGATAGTACATACCCCAGAAATTGAATTTCGGTCCTATGGAATTCACATTTTTCAAGCTTGATGTAGAGATGGTTTTGTCTTAGGCGTTCTAAGACCATTCTCACATGTCCATGATGTTCCTCTGTGGAGTTAGAAAAAATTAGAATATCATCCAGATAAATCACCACAAATGTATCTAGGAGATCCCTGAAGATATCATTCACGAAGTGTTGGAAAGTGGCTGGGGCGGTACTCAGACCAAAAGGCATAACTAGATATTCAAAGTGTCCATAGCGTGACCTGAAAGCAGTCTTCCATTCATCCCCAGGTCTAATACGGACCAAGTTATAGGCCCCACGGAGATCCAGTTTAGAGAAAATTTTGGCATGCTGCACTCTCTCCAACAACTCAGGGATTAAAGGCAATGGATAACGGTTTCTAATAGTTACCTTATTGAGTTCCCTATAGTCTATGCAGGGTCTCAGAGATCCATCTTTCTTCTTCACAAAGAAGATGGGTGCACCTGCGGGAGATGAAGAGGAAAGAAAAAAAAAACAATAGTGTTTACCTGTGGTAACACTCCAGAGTAAAATTTTAAGGGAATGCGCTCACCTGGAATGGTTGTGAGAAGTCACAACCACTGTCATCACATAAGGTATTAAACGGACATCTGATATCCACAGTCACAGCAGACACGGCTTTCCCAGACCCAGCAGACACTAAACATTGGCTCCTGAATCTTGTCATGTATAGTGTACAGTTCCTATAGCGTCTTGTGCTTGGGTGCGAGGAAAACACAGGAGACATAGGTTGAAATGAAATGACTTGTATTACTTCATACAAGCATGCTGAAAAGTTCACACAGTTTGCAGGAACAGCGACAGGAGACACAGCAGGCCAGAGTAACTTCAAGCACTACAATAAATCTCCAAAGCAGGTTCAGGATCTCTTCTCTGTACCGTAATTCCTCTGCAAACATGGATTCACCAAACAGCAGGTTTCCAGAGTCCAAAAGTGTTCCAAGGTTCCTCAGTAGGGAATAGCTGGAGTACAAGTCCAAGGCTTCCAGGAGTCAGGTCACAGACTGACTGAGGCTTGATTCAGGAGCACTGATTGTTCAGCTGAGGCTGCTTAAGAAGCAAGAGGGAAGAATCAGGGCGGGAACATGAAAACTGGAAACTCCATATTAACTGAGGGCAAGAGCTGCAGAAAGACAGAAAGCAAAATGGCCGACGGAAAACTGAGTTTCAAGGAACATGTCAACAGAGACAAAGAACCTTACATAAGGACTGGGATCTCTTGTTGCCATACCTGATGTTTGTAGTGCGGGAGGTGCCCCAGGCATCTACGGGGTTCTCGCCCTTCGAACTATTATATGGCAGACATCCCCGTGGCTTACTCGATATAGCTAAAGAGGCCTGGGAAAACCAACCAACTCCCCACAAAAGTGTGATAGAACATGTGGCCAAAATGCAAGAGAGAATGGAGACAGTCCTACCATTAGTCCGAGAACATATGGAAGCAGCACAAAGGTCACAGAGGCAGGTCTATAACCGGGAGGCACGGGTAAGGTCCTTTAACCCTGGGGATCGGGTGTTGGTACTTGTGCCTACGGTGGATAGTAAGTTACTTGCAAGGTGGCAGGGACCCTACGAGATTATGGAGAAGGTGGGTCCCGTAAACTATAAAGTACACCAACCAGGGTGGAGAAAGCCAGAACAGGTATACCATGTGAATCTACTCAAACCATGGAAAGACAGAGACCCTCTTGGTGAGGATTGTCCACGGCCTGCATTTCCAGTAGAGAAGGCTCCCTTGCCTCAGGAGAAGGCAAGAGAAGTCCTCTCCGCCTTCAAAATAGCAGACACTTTGTCTCCTAGACAAGTTCAGGAGGTCCGAGAGTTTGTTAGCCGAAATACCGATGTTTTTTCGGAGCTCCCTGGCCGTACCGCCCTAATCCAACATGACATTGTCACGGAGCCGCAGGCCAAAGTCCGATTAAAGCCATATCGGTGCCTGAGGCCCGGCGACAAGCCATCTCGGAAGAGGTAAAAAAGATGCTGCAGTTAGGGGTCATTGAAGAATCCCAGAGTGTGTGGGCCAGCCCAATAGTCCTAATACCAAAACCAGATGGGACACTAAGGTTTTGTAATGACTTCAGAAAACTGAATGAAATTTCTAAATTTGACGCCTACCCCATGCCCCGGATCGATGAGTTAATAGAGCGGTTTGGGCAGGCCCGGTATTTTTCAGTCATTGACCTCACAAAAGGTTATTGGCAGGTGCCCCTAACAAAAGCAGCGAGAGAGAAAACGGCTTTTGTAACACCCGAGGGACTGTTCCAGTATATAGTCCTACCCTTCGGGTTGTATGGCGCTCCAGCGACATTCCAGAGGTTAATGGATGTTGTTCTTTGTCCTCACCGCCGATATGCCGCAGCCTATCTGGACGATATTGTGGTGTACAGTACAGACTGGGAAAGTCACTTGCCAAAGGTACAGGCGGTGATAGATTCTCTGAGACAAGCAGGGCTAACTGCCAATCCAAAGAAGTGTTCCATAGGGTTGGAGGAAGCTCGGTACCTGGGGTACGTAATTGGGAAAGTAGTTCTCAAACCCCAAATAAACAAAGTGGAGGCAATCCAAAACTGGCCCCGTCCCCTCACCACAAAACAAGTGAAAGAGTTTTTGGGGTTAGTGGGATATTACCGACGGTTTATTCCCAATTTTGCAACCCTGTCGGCGCCATTAACTGACTGCCTGAAAGGGAGGAAGTCAGTAATGGTGCGCTGGAATGATCAGATTGAAGAAGCGTTTGTAAAACTAAAAGGGGCACTGTGTGGGTCACCAGTTCTGATCACACCCGACTTCAAAAGAGAATTCATTGTCCAGACTGATGCGTCAGAGGTAGGTCTGGGTGCCGTGCTGTCTCAGGAGGTTAACGGGAGGAGCATCCCATTAGTTTCCTGAGTCGAAAGCTTACTCCAGCTGAAACCAGATACAGCATTGTAGAGAGAGAGTGCCTGGCCATCAAATGGGCATTGGAGTCATTGCGCTACTATCTGTTGGGAGAACGTTTCGGTTGGTAACTGATCATTCCCCTCTGACTTGGATGAGTCAAGCCAAAGAGAGAAATGCACGAGTCACCAGGTGGTTTCTGTCCCTGCAAAATTTCAAATTTTCAGTAGAACATCGGGCAGGCAAATTACAGGGGAACGCAGATGCACTGTCCAGAGTTCACTGTATGTCATGTGTCCACCCTCCTAAGGTTGAACAAAGGGGGAGGTATGTGGTACACCAAAGGGGGTCTTGCTGGATGGGAGATATATTTCTCCTAGCAGACTGAAGTTTGGTCAGGATTTTTCCTGATCACAAGGACCTGTGATGAGGTCATAGTCATGTGATCAGGTCAGCTGATGTGTACCTCACCTGAGGGTGTGGACTAGGCCTATTTAACCAGGAGCTGTTGTAGTATGTGGAAGGAAGGAGTTTGGCTGGAGTCAGCCTGGAAGAAGTGATTTCTGTTACAGTGTGTCAGTGTGCACCAGGAAGCGAGTACCAGACCACCCGGAATGGCACCTGGCGGTCCCTGCTGGCCTGCAGCCGCTTAGTTAAGCCCGTCCCAACAAGGGTGAGTCTGGGACCAGTGGTTCTCCAAACTGGAGTATGTTATGTTCTATTTTGATTTTTGTTATCTGGACTTTTGAACTCGTTATTAAAACCACTGAACTTTGAACTGAAAGCCTGTGTGTTTGCCTCATTACTGCGGCCCGGCCCCTGCCTACCAGAGCGGATCCCTACAATATATATATAATATATATATATATATATATATTAGAAAACACTGTCAGGGATCTGAATATTTGGCAGGACTTTTCTAATCCCACAAATCCCTGATATCACAGGTCGGGAAGGTCACGAGTACCCCCCCCCCCCCCCCCGCTGTGATCTCTGTAGCGAACAGCTCTCTGCTGCCCCCTATCGTTTGGACAATTACATGATAGGCCGACGATCAACGGAAAAGGCCACAGCCTGTTCGCACCACTAGGCCGGCTGTCGGAAAATTAACGCTGAGCGTACGGCATATACACCTCCGTATTCCAGCACATGGAATATGTGTACACACCCCAGCATGATCACAGCTAACTCTCAGATAACCCCAGACTATTCACCGCCACCACTAATCTGTTTCGGTTGACTAGACACCGTTAAAACGGTAGCTAATGGCTTCGAGGCGTAGTTTACAGAACAGAAGTAACAGAACTATTAAATTTTATATTTAATCCAAAGCGAGGCAGTGCTTGTGAAAAATATA
>JARQOD010001811.1:31206-89724 GCA_033576555.1 Oophaga sylvatica | reverse complement strand
CGAATTACTGTGCCCACCAGGCAGCACACTGACGGCCGCAGCGCATCCACTAAGGTGAGAAGTGTCAGTCACTGACACCACTCATCACCTGCGCTCTGGTTCAAATTCAAAGCCAGTGCCACAGCACTGACACGCTGACCTCTAGCCTGTGCTGACCCAGGGACTCTTCAGTAGGAAGTGAAGATTTGAATGCAATTTGCTGCTTGCCAGCTTCTGAATCGGTGATCTAGTGACTATGATGCCAGAGCTCCGGCATGCCGGTTCGGTATGTCATGGAAATATATATGTATTCCATATATATTCAAAGTATATTCACATATATGTATTCACAGTTCACAGTTAGATAGATTTCACTTGCTAAAAAACCTTGTGCTCACATATTTCTAGGCCAGATATAATCAGTCGTTTTAAAGAAATCTGGCCTCCATAAGACCTTCGTAAAGGAACAAATGCATGAAGTACAAAATGTCCTATTAGATATCTGTTGTTTACATTATAGTTATGCAAGGCAACTAGGTCACAAGAATATAAAACAATAATTCTGCAACTTCAGCTCTTTTAATCATGATTATCATAATTATCATATTTACACTAGAACAGCCAATAATCTAGCAGCTTTTAATTGTATGTTAATTGACTAACCAGCCCCTTTTTGTAAACGTATAAAACCTTGAATGAATAATAAATGTATGTCTTGACGAACTGTTATACTGACACTTTCGTGTGGGCAGTCCTCATTTCGTTCTGAGCGCTCAAAAAGACATTATATAGAGATTTGGACATGGCAAGCAGCAAACACAGGATATTTTTATCCTAATTAAATTTCCATATCAGTTGGCGCCTGCACGCGGGGCATTGGACGAAACGCACGAGGACTCGGCCGACCTGAGAGACGGGGGTGTTGGCCCTGGCCTTGGCACACGGGACGGAGACTGCAGCTCCATCAGTAAGGTAAGAAAACTTTGTCATCTTACCTGAATGTTCCCTGTGCCTAGTCCTAGCCTACACTTCCAGCCGGTCGGACGTGGTCATCACCGCATTCCCAGGTTGTGTAAAAAGTCCATACCCTTATCCAAAAGCCCTGGGATATAAGCCGAGTTGGTTGCTGCTGTGCTGTATATGTTTCATGTTTTATGTGAACCGGGAGAAAGTTGGAACGGTGACTGTGTTTTTGCTTGCTGATCTCTGGGGCTGTATAGCAAAAGACAAATTGCTGCATAAGTTCCCGCAGTAAACTTTCACGCACCGGGAGGCCATCCCAGTCAAATCAGACGTGAAGGGCGGGAGCTTTGTTTTGGATAAGTCCACGCAGATATTCTTCACATATTGGAGGGAAGTATCCCAAAAAATCCAGTTGTGGAAGCGAGGGCTTTGTTCGGTTAAGTTTCTGCAGTAAACTTTCACGCACTGGGAGGCCATCCCAGTCAAATCAGACGTGAAGGGCAGAAGCTTTGTTTGGATAAGTTCTCACAATAATTGTCCACGCACCGGGAGGCCATCCCAGTCAAATCAGACGTGGATAGTGAGAATTTTGATGAAGGCTATTGCAGATTACTGTGACCGGTGCACCGGCCAGGTACGGTACAGAGCGATAGAACCTTGAGCTTCACCGCGCTCAGTGCAATTGGTGAGTTATCAGTTACCAGAGCAGCTTGTATGTGTCACAGATCATCAAAAGAGGGATTCGTATTCTCCCGGGTGTCTGTCAACTGTCTGTATCAGGTACTGTCGCTTTAAATCACATCTCCGTGCGCTCTGTCAGTAACTCATTCAGAGCAGTGTGCTGGCTGCAGCAGCGAGAAAACCCCTTTGACCCCCCCTCCTCTGCTAATCACGTTATCAGGCATTCTGTTTCTTGGCTTTGATTTTTATTTTTTTAAGCTAGTTTTTTTGGCTACAGGTTTTAACGTGAGAATTATCAGGCATTCAGACTGAACTATATTCATTTTTTGCTATTCTGAGGAATAATATATATTTTTTTTTTTATGTGAATAAGTTTGAAAAGGTGTTAAATCATCTGTGAGAAAAAGATCACTGACATGTCACAAGAGCAGAATTCAGAGTCACACACATCACATGTCCATCATGTGGAGACACGGGACAGGTGTAGGCTGCTCTCATTGAGTAAGGAGCCTTGTACAGGGAAAAACGCTCCCCGCCTCTCTCCACAGGGAGAAGGCATTTTTGTTTCAACCATCCCCTCTCAAGAGTCACAGGGGGACACCCTCTCCTTTTACTTCGTCATCAACTGGGTCAACGCCCAATCCAAGCAATGTGGTGTCCCTGTATTCAGTGTCTCCAGAACAGGGCACCTTGTCTATCCCAAGCACAGTACAAACATTGCCAGTCATTATATCAGGAGAAGAAAGTGCAGATCTCCCTACACAAAACGCTACATATAGCCCCCAGACACAACAGTCCACTGCTAGGGCTTCACAGGGGAGTGGTATAGCTACAGGGCTGCTAGCATGGAACCATGACACTGATCCACCGCAGCCTCAGCAAGGAAGTGGGAAATCCCCATGCAGCAAGACAACTTTAAAGCCCAAATCTCACCCAGTGTATGCACCAAGTACACCATGTCACTTCTTATCTGATGAAGATGAAGATGCAACGTCACACATGCTGCCCAATACTAGGGAAGAAAACACACAAGCACCAATAGAGCAGGGACAGGTAGAGGCACCATCCTATGAGCCCTTCATCCCAAGCCAGGTGATCAGTATGCTGCCAGACCCAGGGATACACCCCATGCCATTTTGCCAAAAAATGCAGCAGATCCAGCGAACGTATGCAGCAGCCTGGACTGATCTCTGGACCGTAATGGAAATAAAAGCAGGTGATGCATTCTGGCCAATTATGAGAGAACACTTCAAGCTTCCAACAGAGTTAGATGCGTATGCCTGGGAGACAGGACCAAAGCTAATTGAGCAACTCAGAGAATGGGCCAAAAGCAGACTGACAGGACAAACTCTCAGCCTACATGTCACGAGTCAAGACAAGACAGAGTCTGTGGAGAAGTTCCATGACAGAATGATGCAAGTGTTTCAAGATTTGGGCCTCATTACCCATGATCAGACACACAGACGGATGTTGGCACAGGCTTTTGTGCATGGACTGAGAGAACCAATCAGGAAACCACTGGTAGCAGCCAGGCCTGAGTACACGTCAATAGCAATGGACACCCTGCTCACAGCAGCAAAAAGGATTGAGTCCCGCCGGGACAGAAGGAATGTCAAGTGTTACAACTGTGGCAAGCTTGGCCATTACCGGAACCGCTGCAGAGAACCCCTACGACCCACCACTTTGTCTAGAGAAGCAAGCCAAGGAAGAAACACAGAAAGCAGTGAAGAACCCGTCCATAGGACAAGAGCACACCAAGTCCACAAGGAACCCCACCAGTGGGACCAATATCCTGAGAGTGGATGGCGTAGTCATATATTTTCTTGTGGAACTCCGCAACCTCACCTACCTATCAGAATCTTCTGCTTCCTGCATGGGAATTGATGGTCAAGTCAGATATTTCCAGATTATGAAGCCCCTGAGCGTGTGGACTCAGCCAGAACACTCCATCATGTCCCAGTTTGTTGTGTAAAAAACCTGCACCCTCAACCTATTGGGAGTCTACTGCAGAAGCTGAAAGCGACCAGAGTGTTCCAGGAAGATGGGACCATGACTAGAGTTGAGCGATACTTTCCGATATCCTAAAGTATCGGAATCGTAATGGTATCGCCGATATCACTAAAATATCGGCGATACCCGATACCGATACCGGAAGTCCCATGTAAGTCTATGGGAACAAAATATCGAAATTAAAAAAAACCCATTCTTGCCTTGTTGGTTAATTGTACATGAAGGAAAACAAGAAAGAGTAATGTAGAATGTATTGGGGGAGGTTGAGGAGACATTAAAGGCATAGATGTTTGACCCAATCCAATGGAATAGCATTAATTTTTTTTTTTTAGGAAATACGTTCGGATTGACGAACAAATTGACAATGTTGTTAACCTTTTTTCTATTTTGTCAAATATGTCTGTTTCACAACTTCCATGGTCTTCACCTTTTTAACTTTTCACACACTTTCTCCTTCATAATTTTCAGCAGCATCATCTTTCTCATCAAATTATTCTTCATCTTCACCTTCTTAATCTTCTAAAACTTCTTGCTATTCATCTTTTTGTTAACATTACTTATATTGTTCTTATTAAACAGTTATTATTCTTCATATTCTACTTCTTCATCTTCTTCCTATTCATCCTTTTCATCATATTCTTATTTGTGACAGACATTCCTGTACTTGTAATCTGTAAAACTCTGAATTTTCATCCTTCCGTTCTTGCTGTCACGAAAGATTTTAATTACAACAGTATTTGTCCGCGTTCAGTTTAGCCTGCAGCAGCATCAGGCATTTTCCAGGGGCACCACGAGGAGGAACGGACTACCCCCATACACTGCTTAGTCTTCTTCTGCTTAGAATTTAGAGCATATATTTTGCTCTTCATTTTGGTCTTATACTTAATGTTCTTCTGCTTTTTGATCTTCTGCTTATTGTTCTTCTGTCTCTTGTTCTGTATCTTGTAGTTTGTCTTAACCTTCTTTGTCCTGTTGGTGATGGTACAAAAGCCAATGGAAGTAACGAGGACCAGCTGACTGTGCTGGAACCCGGAGGGTCAGCAGAAGGAAAAGAGCCAATGGCACAACCGAGGACCAGCTGACGTTACTGGGACAGGGTTACTAAGCAGGAGGTACCTGTGCTCCAAAGCACTACCAAGGACCAGCAGACGTTGCTGGAACTCGGATACCGACATGGAGGCACCTAGGCCAAAGGCACTGCGGAGAACCAGCTGACGGTACTGGAACCCGGATGGGTAGCAGAAGGTACAAGAGCCAATGAAAGTAACGAGGACCAGCTGACTGTGCTGGAACCCGGAGGGTCAGCAGAAGGAAAAGAGCCAATGGCACAACCGAGGACCAGCTGACGTTACTGGGACAGGGTTACTAAGCAGGAGGTACCTGTGCTCCAAAGCACTACCAAGGACCAGCAGACGTTGCTGGAACTCGGATACCGACATGGAGGCACCTAGGCCAAAGGCACTGCGGAGAACCAGCTGACGGTACTGGAACCCGGATGAGTAGCAGAAGGTACAAGAGCCAATGAAAGTAACGAGGACCAGCTGACTGTGCTGGAACCCGGAGGGTCAGCAGAAGGAAAAGAGCCAATGGCACAACCGAGGACCAGCTGACGTTACTGGGACAGGGTTACTAAGCAGGAGGTACCTGTGCTCCAAAGCACTACCAAGGACCAGCAGACGTTGCTGGAACTCGGATACCGACATGGAGGCACCTAGGCCAAAGGCACTGCGGAGAACCAGCTGACGGTACTGGAACCCGGATGGGTAGCAGAAGGTACAAGAGCCAATGAAAGTAACGAGGACCAGCTGACTGTGCTGGAACCCGGAGGGTCAGCAGAAGGAAAAGAGCCAATGGCACAACCGAGGACCAGCTGATGTTACTGGGACAGGGTTACTAAGCAGGAGGTACCTGTGCTCCAAAGCACTACCAAGGACCAGCAGACGTTGCTGGAACTCGGATACCGACATGGAGGCACCTAGGCCAAAGGTACTGCGGAGAACCAGCTGACGGTACTGGAACCCGGATGGGTAGCAGAAGGTACCCATGGAAATTAAAGTTGAGGCAGCAGGACTGTTTGCCGTTCACACAGCAGGGGAACAGCTGACATTACTGAACCCCAGTAACACGGGAGCAAGTGTAGACTGTGCTAACAGCACTTCCGAGAAACAACTGGCGGTGTTGTAACCCAGGGATGAGAAGAGAACAGGGTGGAGGCAGCAGGACTATTTGCCGTTCACACAGCAGGGGAACAGCTGACATTACTGAAACCCAGTAACACAGGAGCAAGTGTAGACTGTGCTAACAGCACTTCCGAGAAACAACTGGCGGTGTTGTAACCCAGGGATGAGAAGAGAACAGGGTGGAGGCAGCAGGACTTTTTGCCGTTCACACAGCAGGGGAACAGCTGACATTACTGAACCCCAGTAACACAGGAGCAAGTGTAGACTGTGCTAACAGCACTTCCGAGAAACAACTGGCGGTGTTGTAACCCAGGGATGAGAAGAGAACAGGGTGGAGGCAGCAGGACTTTTTGCCGTTCACACAGCAGGGGAACAGCTGACATTACTGAACCCCAGTAACACGGGAGCAAGTGTAGACTGTGCTAACAGCACTTCCGAGAAACAACTGGCGGTGTTGTAACCCAGGGATGAGAAGAGGACAGGGTGGAGGCAGCAGGACTTTTTGCCGTTCACACAGCAGGGGAACAGCTGACATTACTGAACCCCAGTAACACAGGAGCAAGTGTAGACTGTGCTAACAGCACTTCCAAGCAACAACTGGCGGTGTTGGAGCCCAGGGTCAAGGAGGATGTTTAAATACTAGATCAAGTATTTTCCTTGTTACGTGTCAATTAAAAATGTCTATACTCCAAACAAGAGAAATATAACCTTTAGTACCATAAGATGATGATTTTACTTTAAAAAATATATGTAAATTAATAATTGACAAACATAAACGCATACATTAACATGTTGAAAAGCAATGCAAACCACAATAAAAATCGGTTAAATAATCTGCTATACGGTTTTAAATAAAAGCATACAAGTACATATCAGAATCCATTAATGATGGATAAGTAACAGTATGTACACCATTTTCATTTGCTGAATAATATCACTAAAAAGTTTTTAAAAATATCTAAAATTTCCATCATGTAATACTGATAATATGTGGCAATCATTTATATTAACAAAAAAAACCTTTAAAAAGTGCATAGTGAAAACAGCTATTTATGCCTGACTGTGGACTTGCAAGCATGACAACGGATAGATAAGGTATATATAGATGACACTGCATAGCCACAGATGGTGAATGGCGATGTAATACTGTACCTCAATAAAGTGTGCGTTACTACTACATCCTTATTTTTATATAGCTTTCTAAAAGGGTACGTGCATGTATGCTTGCGCCTTTGTTTGGACGCACAGACTGGCTTCCTGCTGTGACGCGTTGGGTATTGGAGCGTCTGTGCGTCTTATGACGCAGACTAACATTCACGGTGCGCATCGTTCATCATCGCAAGCGTACCGACAACACAAAGGCGTTGTCATGACTGCTTTACTCAGTAAACATGCACCTATGATGAAACATACACGCATGTGCCCTATTACATAACAAGCTACAAGAAAAATGCGTGTGAGGTGTGACACAGCTGTTTTGTTAAGGTACAGTATTATATCGACATTGTACAGGTGTCGCTATTCAGTCTGATAAATAGATATCATTCACCTATTCTATCAGTTGTCGTTCTTTCAGCACCACTTACAGGTATATATTTTGCTATTGTGACTATGCACTATTGACTTTACCAAGGTAATGCATGATTTTTGTTAGCGATTATCATGTTTACATGAAGTACCTTTATGATATGGGCTGTTAACTTTCTAATCAAATATGTATTTTTTAAAATGACACAAATATAAGTAATGTTGAAGAGGACTATTCCTACATGCATTGTTTGCACAATATTACAGGTGTACATCACGTCCCTTAATCAACATTGGATATTATATTTACTTGTATGCTTTTATTTCAAAGGCAAGAACACTGAAGTATAACCTTCGCACTGCAGCAGTTGTCAAAGTTCAACCCACATTATGCACTTCCAACATTGCAGTATTTGAGTCATCATGATGTGAGTTGGATTTGTGTAAGCTATGGAGTGACAAGGTTGACCATCAGTATCCTATAGCATAAGTAGGCTTTTGTGTTTGCATTTGTTTTCGACATGTGCATATCTGTAATAATATGTCACAATTATTTTGTTACAGATTTGTGACAAAGACAAATCATTTTATGGTTTGAAAGTTGACGTTTCAAATGTTTACAGCTTAGAAATCATGGTGTAGCCTCATATCTATGTGTAGCACTAGACACTTTGAGATGTAATTTTTTTTTTTCACCATGATTAGGTAGCTAGCAGTAATTTTTGCCGGACACACAGCAGGGGAACAGCAGGCGTTACTGAACCCCACAAACACATCAGCGATTGTTTTCATCTGTGCATCTAACACTTCTGAGCAGCAACTGGCGCTGTTGAAGCCCAGGGTCAAGGAGGGTGTAGGCAGAGGCCTAGTATGAGACGTTTGAAGTTGAAGTTGTAGTTAGCAGCAGTAATTTTTGCCAGACACACAGCAGGGGAACAGCAGGCGTTACTGAACCCCACAAACACATCAGCGATTGTTTTCATCTGTGCATCTAACACTTCTGAGCAGCAACTGGCGCTGTTGAAGCCCAGGGTCAAGGAGGGTGTAGGCATAAAATATTGAGTTATTGCCTTGTTACGTGGCCATTGCAAATGTATGTACTTCAAACAAGAATAAATGAAGTTTTACTACAACAATAAAATGATAAATTTCAATTACAAGAATAGAAAAATATTTATACTTGACAGTCCTCTGTGGTTGATAACGTTTAATGGCTAACTGAAAATATGGTAACAAATTCAAAGCTTTCGAGACTACTCAGGTGTCTTCATCAGGCTAAGAGTAAAGCCAAAAATGAAGAATCACATATTTCTACACACAACAGGACACAGGAATAGCTAAGACAAGTGAGGGAGGGACAAGTGAGGGGAGACCGGCAACAAAAAGGAGAACAAGGATGAATTATCAGCGCCACACAATCACAGATAAATTAATGAATTTACCTGTGGCAAAAGACTTTTGTATGCCCGGTCATAGCATCATGGATATGGAATTACTGTTATTAAAATATAACTTCAAATATGAGAAACGTACAAAGGTTTCAGAATATAAGCTCATCATGACCTTTGACACTGTTAGTGATGGAATGAATAGATCACATGGATTTATGTCATTCTATATCAATTAAGGAATCTGCGTCTATGCCCTTCCAGGGTCATGAAAACCCCAAAAAATACGCCAATGAGAGGGCAATCAAACTTTCTATCCTTATCTAGGAACTGTTCCAATATTTATGTTCATCCCTGTGAGATAATGACAGTTCTGATACACGTCACTTACTTGTCTTACCTATTGCACTATTCCTGTGTCCTGTTGTGTATAGAAATATGTGATGCTTAATTTTTTTAGTTAGTCTTTCCCTGATGAAGAGACGTGAGTAGCCTTGAAAGCTTGCAATTTGTTTCCATCTTTTCAGTTATCCATTAAAAGGTATCAACCACTGCTGACTCTGAAGTCTAAATATTTTTCTATCTACTGGCTAACACGGTACAAAGATACACATGTTTTCTAATTTCAAGAAGGAAAAATAAAGAAAATACAAATATAAACGCATATATGCACATGCCAAAAATAAATGGAACAACTCAACACCCAAAAAATTGGTAACAAAATATAGTGTTGTAAATTTAAGAATAAAAGTAAATTTTTTTTTTATGAATAATGCTTAAGGAACGCTATGTTAAACCATAACATAGTGAAGACAATGGATTTTGTAATAGTCACTCATCATCATCATCGCAAATTTTATGTGACAGTCACAGACATTTCAATTATTTAAGTTCATAAAATCGTAACTTTCTATAGCATGTATGACATGTCCAGCATGGACTCATCAATGTGATTGATGACACAATAATGTACAATAAAAAATAACCATTTAAAAAAACATTAGGCATTGTTTGTCACAATTTAAGTGTGTGCCTGCAAGTGTAGGTGAAACAAAGGCTACGGATAGCAAAGGTATATTCTATGTCTGTATCAGACAGTGGACAGCCTCTGATGGGTAATGCCGATGTTATACTGTACGTCAATAAAGTCTGCGGCTGAAATCATGCATTTTTTGCTTGTAGAGTGTTGAAGAGGGTAAAAGAATGTCTGGTTGCGCAAAGCTTTATCCGTCAACACTACCTTCCTACTGTCACGCGTAGGGTAGGGTAGCGTGTGGCAATTAGCTGACTATCAAATGTGAGGTTAGGCTGCGTTATTGCGCACTAGGGACGCAAAAAAAAATACAGCAGTAATAATTTAATGTGTAATACTACACCTATGACAAACCAAAAAATTACGTTCCCTCTTTAACAATGTACAAGACTAACAAGCCTAAGGTGACGCTGACTTAATTGAGTACAGTATTACATCAACATTGATCCATGAGTTACATGCACTTGTCACTATATACAGTATTAATTTATATCTCTTGTGGTGTTTCAACAGCACGTTGCAGTTATTACTACCTATAGTCATATGCTTGATGCACTTTCTAGATGTAATAATTTATTATTGACATATTACCCATGTTTACATGCTGCCATTCATATATGTGTTGTGAAGTTACCCGTTTCACAATGTATAACTATCTGTCCTAATGGGACGCTGATATTGAGATACGTATTAATCACGATAGTCCATGAGGTATACTTAGCATGTGAAATCCTTATATACCAGTATTAATTTATATTCTTTGTGTTGTTTCAACAGCACTTGCAGGTATAACTACCTATTGTCAGTATGCATGATGCACTTTCTAGATGTAATAATTTATTATTGGACATTATTACATGTTTACATGCTGGCCATTTCATATATGTGTTTGAAGTTACAGTTGCATCAGTATGTGTATTTTATAATGTCTGTCATAATAAAATCGTGATGATGATGATGAGGATTTAATGATTCGTAATCCATTGAGTGCATTATCTTACAGGTACAGATAAAGTTCCTTAAAAGCATTAATTCATAAGTCTGAAATGTACTTTTATGCATTAATTTAAAATGTGAAGAGTAGACTATGTTTTATTTTTTGTTACCATTTCTAATAGACATGTGCAGATATGCGCTGTGATGACAAATTATTATTTGTCCATATTTGTCATAAAATTTATCATTCTAGGCCTGCAAACTTCACAATTCATGTTTCAGCATAAACAGGGTACGGCTCTTCCTATTTGGAGCATGTTGGTCATGTGTTTTTCTGTCCATGTGTGGGAACAGGGCACTTCTTGCCGTTGACACAGCAGGGAACAGCTGGCGTTACTGAACCCACTAACAGTAGAGCTTGTGTTTTGTTCTGTGGACACGACACTTCTGAGCAGCAACTGGCAGTGTTGGAGCCCAGGGAGTAGAGTTCAGGTGGTAGAAAGATGAACATAACAGGAGACATGGATAACGTTGCGAAACAGTTATTTAATCTGAAAACGGACAGACAAATTCTGGCGAGATCCATGCCTTGTTCATTTTCAGAAAAGTAAGCCGGTCTACATTATCGGAGGATAGTCGCATGCGACGGTCTGTTAGTACACCACCTGCAGCACTAAAGACGCGCTCCGATAATACACTGGCAGCAGGGCAAGCCAGCACCTCCAATGCATACTGGCTAAGCTCTGGCCATGTATCCAGCTTAGAGACCCAAAACTTGAATGGGGAAGAGCCATCTGGGAGTACACTGAGAGGCAAAGCCAAGTAGTCTGTCACCATCTGACGGATACGTTGCCTCCCGCTGACTGGAGCCCTCTCGGATGGTGTAGACATTTGTGGCGCTGCCACAAAACTTTGCCACATTTTTAACATACTGGTCTTTCCCTGTGCAGAGGCACTGCGTGTGCTCCCTCTTGTTGCAGAGCTCTCTACACTGCCTCGACGCACAGAGCTGCTTTGTAAAGCAGTAGCAGCAGCAGTGCTCTCGGCAGTAAGGTAGAACATTAGGGATTGCACCAGTGTGTCTTGGTACTCCCGCATTTTACGCTCCCGGTTCAACGGTGTGTGATGAGGCTTTTGACGTTGTCCCGGTAGCGAGGGTCTAGGAGGGTGTACACCCAATAATCAGACGTCGTGAGAATGTGGGCGATGCGGCGGTCGTTTCTTAGGCACTGCAGCATGAAATCAACCATGTGCTGCAGACTCCCAACTGGCAAAGAAACGCTGTCCTCTGCAAGAGGCGTTATCTCTGCCTGCTCTGCATCACCCCACCCTCGCTCTACATACTGACTAGAGCGTTGTGTACCTCCCTCTGGAGCGATGTCTTCCTCCTCCATTGACTCCTCCTCCTCATCCTCCTCACAAAGTGAGCCCTGCCCAGCCCTTTGTGAGGAACCACGTTGCGCTGACTTTCCAGAAGGTGATGGAATTTGTGACTCCTCATCCTCCACCTCTTCCAAAACCTCATCCCTTATTGCTTGCAGTGTTTTTTGAAGCAGGCAGATAAGGGGGACAGTCAGGCTGACTAGTGCATCATCTGCACTCGCCATCCGCGTTGACTCATCAAACGCACGCAAAACGTGGCACATGTCCTTCATAGTGGCCCACTCATTAATGGTGAAGTGTGGACGGCGCAAATTGCGTGTTGATTGCGCCTGATGCAGCTGATACTCCATAACTGCTGGCTGCTGCTCACACAACCGCTCCAACATATGTAACGTTGAATTCCACCTGGTGGATACGTCACATATGATGCGATGTTCAGGAAGGCGCAATCTGCGTTGCAGAGCTGCAATGCGCGATCTGGCCATGCTGGAACGTCGCAAGTGAGCGCACTCTAGGCGGACCTTGTGCAGCAGTGCATCAAGATCCGGATAGTCCCTCAAAAAACTCTGCACGACCAAGTTGAGCACATGTGCCAGACATGGTATGTGAGTGAGGTTGCCAAGGCCCAGAGCTGCCACCAGATTTCGGCCATTGTCACACACTACCAAGCCTGGCTGGAGATTCGCTGGCAAAAACCACACGTCGCTCTCCTGCTTGATGGCATTCCAGACCTCCTGCGCTGTGTGGCTTCGATTCCCCATAGAAATTAATTTCAGAACGGCCTGTTGCCGTTTGGCCACGGCTGTGCTCATATCGGTCGCATCAGGTAAGCGTCCACGGGTCCATGTGGAGGTAGACCGTGACGGCTCCTGCAGCGATGATTCTGAGGAACTGGAGTAGGAGGAGGAGTCAATGTGGACAGACTTGATTCCGGCAATCCTTGGAGTTGGCAGAACACGTACAGCGCCACTCGCAAGATCTGTACCCGGCTCCACAACATTCACCCAATGGGCAGTGAGTGAAAGGTATCGTCCCTGGCCATGGGTACTGGTCCACGCATCGGTGGTCAGGTGGACCTTGCTACTGACGGCGTTTAGTAGCGCATGTTTAATTTTTGCCTCAACATGCTTTTGCAGACCAGGGACGGCTTGCCTGCTGAAATAAAATCGGCTGGGCACATTGTATTGTGGGACTGCCAATGCCATTAATTCACGGAAACTGTCAGTCTCCACCAGCCTGAATGACAGCATTTCAAGGGACAGGAGTTTTGCAATGCCAGCATTCAGAGCCTGTGCTCATGGATGGTTTGCCGAGTATGGCCGTCTTTTATCCCATGCCTGTGCTACCGATGGCTGTTTTGTGGCCTGGGTGTGTGAGGATGACAGGGAACTTGCAGCTGTGGGTGGAATAACACTGTGTCTCTGGACAACAGTGACAGAGGTTCTTCCATGGCGATCCTTTGAGGAAGCCTTACCAGCTGTGTGTGAACTGGAGGAAGAGGCTCCAACAGGAGCTGAAGATGTAGGTGCTGCTGTAGGTTGGCCTACATCTCCAGTGTGTCTTTGTAACTCAACAAAGTGCTTTGACCGCACATGTTTCCACATATTTGTTGTATTAAGGTTACTGACACTTTTACCTCTTTTAATTTTTTGATTACACAGCTTGCATTTTACATAGCAAATATCATCTGCAACTGTATCAAAAAAGGACCACGCAGAGCAAGTCCTGGGAGCGCCCGGTTTGGCTGTTGTAAGAGAACTGCTCCGAACGGGTGCCAAACTGGAGGCTACAGGCAAGCGAGTCTGCAGCCTACCTCTCCCTACTGTTTGGACCGTTGGTGCAATCTCTTCCTCAGAGCTGCTCCCACCACCTTCCTGTTCCTCACGCCATGTTGGGTCTTGGACCTCATCATCTCCACCACTACCCTCTTCCAACACCTGCTGTTGTTGGGTGGTCTGGCCAGCACCATGCTCAACAGAAACTGGCAACTGAGTCTCATCATCATCAGATGCGTTCTGCGGTGTGCTGACCATCGGCACTGGCTCACCCGCCTCTTCAGATTCAGAGAGACACAGCTGTTGCGCATCACTGCATACTGCCTCTTCTTCACATTCCAGAATGCTGCTTGGCTGGGCCCCTGTTTCCAAGCCAACAGATTCTGAGAACAGAAGCAGAGACTCAGCTGGCTCCTGTACAGAGCTCTCTGACTGTCTGGGCAATTTGGCAGGCGGTGAAGAGACTGATGGTTGTTCAACAGTGCTGTGGTCCTGAGAGGAGGTGGAAGGTATTGAAGTCGATGCATTGGCTGCCATCCAACCAACAACGGCTTCAATTTGTTCTTCACGCAGCAGGGGGGTACGCTGAGCTCCTACAAAAGTGCGCATAAAGGAACGCTCACGGGGAAAACTGGTGGATGCTGTGTCACTGGGTGCGGCAGCAGCCACAGAATCCCCACGTCCTCTCCCTGCTGCAAATCCACGGCCTCGACCACGACCACGTGCCTTACTCACTGACTTCTTCATCTTGGTAGATTGATAAAGAAAGTCAGAAAAGTTAAGGCCTAAGTGTGGTTATTCCTCACAGACTACAGTGAACCCTGCAGACAACTGTTCAGTATCTGTGAAAGGCCCCTTTGTGTACTTCTATAGTGTTTGCAACCAATGTATTGTATACGGATGGAAGCGCGTCACACTAATAGATTAGATTTTTTTCCACTAAAATGGAGCAGCACCAATTAGAGAAAAATGTGAAGGATGAGGCAGTGACACACGCTCAGCAGACTACAACCGGCAGTGGTTGAAGTACAAACTGGAGCGTAATCTGCACTCACAAAATGAAAAGCTCACAGACTACAGTGAACACTGAAACACAACTATTCACTATCTGTGAAAAGCTCCTTTGTGTACTTCTATAGTGTTTGCAACCAATGTATTGTATACGGATGGAAGCGCGTCACACTAATAGATTAGATTTTTTTCCACTAAAATGGAGCAGCACCAATTAGAGAAAAATGTGAAGGATGAGGCAGTGACACACGCTCAGCAGACTACAACCGGCAGTGGTTGAAGTACAAACTGGAGCGTAATCTGCACTCACAAAATGAAAAGCTCACAGACTACAGTGAACACTGAAACACAACTATTCACTATCTGTGAAAAGCTCCTTTGTGTACTTCTATAGTGTTTGCAACCAATGTATTGTATACGGATGGAAGCGCGTCACACTAATAGATTAGATTTTTTTCCACTAAAATGGAGCAGCACCAATTAGAGAAAAATGTGAAGGATGAGGCAGTGACACACGCTCAGCAGACTACAACCGGCAGTGGTTGAAGTACAAACTGGAGCGTAATCTGCACTCACAAAATGAAAAGCTCACAGACTACAGTGAACACTGAAACACAACTATTCACTATCTGTGAAAAGCTCCTTTGTGTACTTCTATAGTGTTTGCAACCAATGTATTGTATACGGATGGAAGCGCGTCACACTAATAGATTAGATTTTTTTCCACTAAAATGGAGCAGCACCAATTAGAGAAAAATGTGAAGGATGAGGCAGTGACACACGCTCAGCAGACTACAACCGGCAGTGGTTGAAGTACAAACTGGAGCGTAATCTGCACTCACAAAATGAAAAGCTCACAGACTACAGTGAACACTGAAACACAACTATTCACTATCTGTGAAAAGCTCCTTTGTGTACTTCTATAGTGTTTGCAACCAATGTATTGTATACGGATGGAAGCGCGTCACACTAATAGATTAGATTTTTTTCCACTAAAATGGAGCAGCACCAATTAGAGAAAAATGTGAAGGATGAGGCAGTGACACACGCTCAGCAGACTACAACCGGCAGTGGTTGAAGTACAAACTGGAGCGTAATCTGCACTCACAAAATGAAAAGCTCACAGACTACAGTGAACACTGAAACACAACTATTCACTATCTGTGAAAAGCTCCTTTGTGTACTTCTATAGTGTTTGCAACCAATGTATTGTATACGGATGGAAGCGTGTCACACTAATAGATTAGATTTTTTTCCACTAAAATGGAGCAGCACCAATTAGAGAAAAATGTGAAGGATGAGGCAGTGACACACGCTCAGCAGACTACAACCGGCAGTGGTTGAAGTACAAACTGGAGCGTAATCTGCACTCACAAAATGAAAAGCTCACAGACTACAGTGAACACTGAAACACAACTATTCACTATCTGTGAAAAGCTCCTTTGTGTACTTCTATAGTGTTTGCAACCAATGTATTGTATACGGATGGAAGCGCGTCACACTAATAGATTAGATTTTTTTCCACTAAAATGGAGCAGCACCAATTAGAGAAAAATGTGAAGGATGAGGCAGTGACACACGCTCAGCAGACTACAACCAGCAGTGGTTGAAGAACTAACTGGAGCGTGATCTGCACTCAAAAAATCAAAACCTCACAGACTGCAGTGAACACTGAAACACAACTATTCACTATCTGTGAAAAGCTCCTTTGTGTACTTCTATAGTGTTTGCAACCAATGTATTGTATACGGATGGAAGCACGTCACACTAATAGATTTGATTTTTTTCTAATATAATGGAGCTGCACCAATTCCACTAAATAAAATAAAAAAAAAAAAGAGTCAGTGACACGTGCAGATGCCTACAAACAGCGGTGGATGCAGAGCAAACTGCAGCGTCACCTGCACTGTCACACACACACCTTGCACAGAGCTGTTAAAACAACACTGGCAAAATGAAGCTTTACACAGCGGTTGGTAAACTAGCCTGCCTCAAGCACAGTAGTACACAAAATCGCAATATCTAACTGTCCCTCAGAGTGAGCAGAGTAGCGTTCTGTCCCTTACTGAGTTCACAGCACAGTGACGCTAAAATGGCGGCGGCGCCTTTTATAGTGCATTCTGACATCATTTCAGCAGCCAATCACAGCCATGCCATTAGTTAAGATGACCGCAGCATTACAGGATGTGCCCACACTTCGTAGGATTCCTCATTGGCTGACTAAAATCACATTGCCTCTCAAAGAATTATGGGAACTTCCGATTCCGGTATACGATATGGAAAAAGTATCGGAATTAAGTATCGGAATTCCGATAACGAGAATATCGGCCGATACCCGATACTTGCGGTATCGGAATGCTCAACACTAACCATGACACTTTCTTCACCCCTGATCCAAGAAGAAACAGGAACCTCAAACAACCACACTGCAGACCTATCACAGGAGGTGCTGGACATAGTACCAGAAAAGCCACTCCATCACCCAGAGTCAAGATGTCTCTGACCAACTGAAGGTCTAAGTGAACTCGCTTAAGAAGACGGCCTGAGAACTTTGGCATTGGCCAGGATATTCAACTCAAGAAGGACTCTACTCGCTTCATGGAATGGCAACACCTCATCCAGCTCTAATGCCAGAGGTTCATCTTTTGCAAGCACCAGGAGGTGCCCCTTGCAATCAACCAGTTCACCCAGGCCCTAGACCGGAAAAAGGCCACTCAGCTCTTCAAACTTGTGCACAAATACTGACCTGAGACCGAGCTGGAGAAAAAGAAACTACTGATGGCCCGTGCTGAGAAAAAAAAGCAGCCGTTTAAGGAGACGTCCCAACAAGAAGACCCCCTGTGACCAGAACAGGTGCTAACACAGTAACTGTCTTGGTGGAGAACAAGAAAGCCAGCTGGTCGTCATCTCTCATGATGTGGATCCTAGTAGACGGCTTGTTTTCCCGCCAGCTCTGCACCAGCAGATGGGAGTCCCCTGCCACATACTGAAGGACAAGGCCAAACTGGGCTGCCTCGCCCATCGGAATCAATCCCAGCTTTCCACAGTGAAGAAAAAGACTGTAAACCCCACTGAGTTCAGAATGGTGCAAGGCCTGGAGGCCGCGAAAGAGGCTACGGTATTTGAAACCCCAACAGTGCTGAACCATCACACTCTGCTCTCAAGAGTCCCAGTCACCGCAACGGTATTCACGGTGATCAACCTGGCCAGTACCTTCTTCAGTGTTTCCCCTCCACCTGGAGGCCTGCTTTCACGCACCAGTGCAGTGCATATGGACAGTGTTGTCTCAAGGTGCTCAAAACAAGCCCTTTAAGTTTCACCAAGACAATGTCCTCCATCCTCGTCAACTGGATTGCAGAATATGCAAGAGTCACTCTTCTACAACACGTGGATGACCTTCTATTTTGTGTGGTTGACATCAACACCTGCACAGTCTATTCCTTGTCTCTCCTACTCTACCTGGAAGAACAGCAACGCAAGGTCTGGAAGAACAAAGTCCAGTGATGCCAGAAGCAAGTTACATCCCTGGGACACTGTATTGCCCACCAGACGAAACACATGTCAAAAGACTGGGAGACCACTATGGAGAAGATGGCTCCCCCAACAACTCCAAGAATGCTGCAGGCCTTCCCTGGTCTAGTGTCATATTGCAGAACCTGGATCCCTGATGCCTCAGACCTAATGCAGCCTCTGTGCGCTTGCATCAACGCAACCCCGCTCCTTCTATCAGACGCAGCCTTCAACCCATTCAGGAGATTGGAAGAACTCCACAGTCTCAGCGCCAATACCAGGCCTACCTGACTATGAAAAGTCTTTCCGTCTACCTGATGGAAGAAAGAAGGTCATGCTATTGGAGTCCTGGCACGGATTCACGGGGGAAAACAGAGACTTTTAGGCTGCCTCTCAGCCCGCTTGGATCCAGTTGCAAGAAGAACACCCTCCTGCCTGATGGCAGTATCTGCAGCACACACCCTCCTGGACAAGGTTGCTGACATCACTCTTGGACAGCCACTGGAAACTCTCACTCCACATGACATCTTGGCAATCTTCAATCAAGCTCAACCAACAGTAATCTCCCACCGCCAGGCATCTTGGTGGCGCCTCTATTGCCTTTGTCTCATAATGTCACCGTCTCCAGACCTACAGTCCTCAGCCCGGCCACTCTACTCCCACTCCCAAGGGGGGATACTTGGATGGCTCCAGAAGAAGTTTCAACACAGGAAGTGCAGTGACCAGCAATCAAGAAATCCTGTGGTCCAGAAGTCTGTCACCTAGCCTGTCAGCCCAGGAAGCAGAATTGATAGCGCTGACGAAGGCCTGCCAGATGGCAGAAGGCAAGACTGCAAACATCTACACGGACTACAGGTACTCGCATGGCATAGCACACGACTTTGGACCCATCTGGGCTACAAGGGACTTCATCACAGCAAACGGGACAACCGTGAAGCATCATGGAGCCTTCAGGGACCTACTGGGTATACTCCAACTTCCAAATGGTGGCAATTTGAAAAATCAAAGTGCATGGAAAACTGAAAACAGAAGAGGCATGAGGCAATAACATGGCGGACATGGCAGCCAAAGAAGCAGCCAAAGGAAGACAACATGGAGAAGTGGGAGAGGTCGTAGAGCCGGACGGCTACTACATGACGACTGAAGACAAGAAACCTGACAAAAAGACGTCCTGGGATCTGCTCAAGAAGTTACAAGACCAAGCTCCAAAAGGAAAAGAGCTGAATGCGAAAAAAGCAACACATGAAGAAGGAAGGCTATCAATAATAGACTTCAAACTCTGCCTACCACAAAGTATGCACCCTATGGTGGTCCAATGGGTACATGGACCCACATTCACATATCAAAGACACAGATGAATGATCTGATTGGTGCTTACTGTTTCGCTTCAGGGATCTCCACCCTAACAGCCAAATTCACCAGCAGCTGTCTGACCTGCGGCAAATGCAAGCCTGGACGTATGGAAGAAAGACCCCTCACCTCATCTGGAAAGACCACTTTACCAGCTTCAAAGGATCCAGATAGACCACATCCAGATATCGCCAAGTGAAGGATTCAAATACGCCATTGTGGTCAAAAGAAGTATTTTCAAGATGAACAGAAGCCTTCCAAGTCAGCAAAGACTACTGCAACGAAGCTACTTTCGGAAAATAGTGTGCAGATACGGGGTTCCAGAAATGATAGAAAGTGATCAGGGACCCGCATTCACAGCAAATCTGACACACAAGACCCGATTAGCAGTAGGGTCAGATTTAGGCCTACACACTCCTTACCACCCCCAGAGCAGCAGGAAGGTAGAAAAAACTGAACGAAACACTTAAGAATAGAATGCTGAAAAATTGCCCAAGAGACACGCAAACCATGGCATGACACACTCCCTATTGCACTGTTTAGCGTAAGGCACACTCCCAGAGACCCAGAAAAGCTGTTTCGTGCCTGTATCTTCTGCTAACAGATAAGACATTTTCTTCTTTTAGTTTTTTGGTGCCTGCATTTTGTCCTGCACTTCTGTGGGGGTCTGCCGGGTCCCCTTCGGGGGGCTTATGCTCCTCTCAGTTTAGTTCAGCCACTGTTTGTTCATTTGCCTTTTCCAGTTTTTTCAGTGGTTGCTGTTTAGTTTTTGTTACACCAGAGAACTAATTTAGGTGGTAGAGGTCGTGTGATCTCAGGTGTTTTTGTAATTAGTAGAGTTGGTACTTTTCAGGGTTTTTTGGGGTTGCAGTAAGTGCCTTTCCTATCCTCTTCTATCTAGACAGATTGGGCCCCAGCGTTTGCTCATTCTATTTTCTGTCTGTGTCTGTATTTCCTCTTGTCTAACCGCCATTACATGTTTGGGGGCTTCCTATGTTCTTTGGGGATCTGCTCTGGGGCAGATAGCTTTCCTTTTTCTATCTTTAGGTGTAGTTAGCTTCTCAGGCTGTGACGAGGCGTCTAGGACCAACGTAGGAACGCTCCACGGCTGCCTTTAGTTGTGGTGGTTAGTCAGGGTACTGCAATCCCATAGATTCCAACCTCTCTGGTGTATTGCCTTTTTTTTTTTTTTTTTTTGCCTGCTCTCCTCAGCTACCAGATCATAACACTTATGTAATTGAATTGGTCAAAAACTAATGTCCATTCTCGAGTTTTTCTCCTCACTGCCAGATTTGATGATCCTGTCCAAGAGCCCCAGATGACATCAACCTCTGTGTAACTAGAGGGAAAGCCTGTTTGAATCCACGTATCGCATTGCAAGGAAGCTCCCGTACCAGGAGAGACACCTAAGCCATGAAGGATGTCGTGGATGCTCTTACGGACCAGACAGATGACCAGATGACCTACCTGATGAGGTCAAGGCCAGAGACCAAGTTAAAGCAGGATTTGAGTCACTATAAACAAAAATGTTGATTGGATAAATTACATCTATTATAACCAGCAGAGATTTGTTAACTTCACCATAGATGCTGTAAAAGGTTTGGCAGCACAGTTAGGCCCCACTTCCATTATGGCATTCCAGAATAGAATGGCTTTGGATATGATTCTAGCTGAGAAAGGTGTTTACAAAATGATCAAAGACACCTGTTGCACCTACATCCCAGACAACACTGGCCCAAATGGTAAAGTCACAATGGCAATACAGAAACTTACTGAGTTATCAGAGGAACTGAAACAGAACTCAGGTGTCACTGACCCATGGGATCGATACTTTGGGTGGATGAGTGGGTGGCAGAAAATGTTGGCACAGGTTGGGACAGCCATTATGGGGGTTTTCATTTTTGCATTAATTACTGGTTGCTGTGTAATTCCTTGTATTCGCAGGAAAATGGAAAAAGCTGTTCAGGAGACAACCAATTTGATGCCACTCACCATCTTGGACCTCGCACCAGTCCGGATAGAACTGCCTGGCTTGACCAGATCTCCGAACTACCTCCAGACTGAGAATACACATCCTTGATGAAACATCATATCAACTATGAGATTATGATTGCAAACACATAAACCCCCGACAGGGACAGTCCTCCTGACCGCCCATTTGCGAAAAGTCTGTATTCGGTGGGGGAGGCATGTACTAGGGGTGTCTCAACTCACCGGCAGCATAAAAGAGTTGCAGCGCTTTGGGCCAGGAGCAGGTTTTTAGGGCAAGTGGTATCTAAGGGGGGACTGTCATGGAAATATATATGTATTCCATATATATTCAAAGTATATTCACATATATGTATTCACAGTTCACAGTTAGATAGATTTCACTTGCTAAAAAACCTTGTGCTCACATATTTCTAGGCCAGATATAATCAGTCGTTTTAAAGAAATCTGGCCTTCATAAGACCTTCGTAAAGGAACAAATGCATGAAGTACAAAATGTCCTATTAGATATCTGTTGTTTACATTATAGTTATGCAAGGCAACTAGGTCACAAGAATATAAAACAATAATTCTGCAACTTCAGCTCTTTTAATCATGATTATCATAATTATCATATTTACACTAGAACAGCCAATAATCTAGCAGCTTTTAATTGTATGTTAATTGACTAACCAGCCCCTTTTTGTAAACGTATAAAACCTTGAATGAATAATAAATGTATGTCTTGACGAACTGTTATACTGACACTTTCGTGTGGGCAGTCCTCATTTCGTTCTGAGAGCTCAAAAAGACATTATATAGAGATTTGGACATGGCAAGCAGCAAACACAGGATATTTTTATCCTAATTAAATTTCCATATCAGGTACAGGATCAGATTTCTCATCCACACACAGCAACGACCGAGCATGGAACTGCACGCACAGTCACTAATCACTGCCTGATAACTGACAGGGTGGCTTGTTGTCACTACTATTACTGTTTTGAGAAATCCAGGCTGGCACTGATCCTATGCCCCAATCCAGTTATCTCTGTGCTATTTGTGATGTTACATAGGACTGCAGGTGACATCTATCACATTATCTGTACTCAGAGGGTGATCACTGTGTTATGTGGTGAACATAGTACAGATAATGTTGTAAATGTCACCTGCAATCCTATGTAACACATCAGATAACACAGTGATAACTTTCTGAGTACAGATAATTAAGTAGATGGCACATGCAGTCCTATGTAACACAGCAGATAATGTCAACTGCTGTTCTAAGAGAGTTATCAGTGTGTTATCTGTGGTGTAATATAGGACTGCAGGGACATCTACTACATTATCTCTACTCAGAGAGACAAAGGTAACCTGTCACCATAAAAAATGCTGTTAACCTGCAGATATAGGGTCAATCTGCAGTTTAATAACATTATTAACCTGCCCTGTGCACGCACTTAGCTGAACAGGAAGAAATTAATTTTATTCCCCCCTGCAGATTTACGGTTTCAGTCACAGGGGCGCTGCCGGTTCAGTCACCGCTCTGTATATACAGAGCGGCGGATGTAACTGTGCCCCCGGCACTGACTGACACTGGCCCTGCATTGGGATAGGTGTGAAACTGGAATGCTTCAAAGAAGAATGAAGTTAATCTTCTCCCCTCAGCATTCAGCTAAGTGCATGCACCGGGCAGGGTAATAACACTATTAAACTGCAGGGAGGTGGGAAAAATATGTTTCTTGGGGCTTGGATACTTGATCTTTTCTAACTCTAGCAGTGCTTGTGGCACCATCTGGGAAAGGAGCAAAGCAGTTCCAATCAGCCCACTGCTCTGCTAGTAACTCCAGCAAGACGCTGCCTACTTCCTGCATGTGACCAGTTGAGGATGGTGCCCCTCACGGGACGTCAGGGGCGCGATGATATCACTGCATCGTACCGTCTAGTGCTCACTGCTTACCAGATAGATGATGACATGGAAGAATGGTGGGTAGAGAGCCTTGATTAGATGAGTATTAGCTTTTTTCATTTTTTAATATTATTTTTAAACAGAAAGGGGGACATCATATTATATTCGGATCCGTGGGAAAAATTAGATTGCGGCTGTGGGGACGTCATAATATATGAGGGGCTTTGAGGGACATTATACTGTATAGGGAGCATTGGTAACAATCATACTGTGTGGGGTGCTATAGAAAAGGCTGTGGGGCCAATATACTGTATCAGGGACTGGGGACTCGTAATACTGTATGATGAAATGTGGGGGCCATAATACTGTATGGGGTGATGTGGAGGCCATCATAGCGTATATTAGGCGGTTGTTGTTCCCATCATACTGAGTAGGAGAACAGTGTGAGGAGAGGTAAATTTTAGAGATGAAAGCATTGTGGGCAGTATGAGGGCATAGCGTGAAGTGGGAGCACAGAATGGATATGGAGAAGGGGCAGCTTGAAATGGTGACATATTATGGAAAGATGTTAGTATGGTGGGGGACAGTGTGACATCCTAGAGAGTGTAAGGGAAAACAGTGGAGAGAAGACAGCCATGGTATAGGCCGTGGTTCATAAGTGCAGATGGTGTGGTGTTTAGAGCTGATAATGACAGACAGTGGTGTGGTTATAGCTTATAATTGCAGAGAGTCTGGAGGCCATATACCATAAGAAGCTTATTTAGAGCACAGTATAGACAGATGTTTTTATGCAGAGGGCAGTTTAATAACACTTTTATTTTTAAGGGCACAGTGTCGGGAAAACTGGAGAGGACGGAAATCTACAGAGACGAGTTGTGATGTGAGAAGTCATCATGGTGTCTGGACAAGATGGGGATAAAAAGAAAGAGGATGACTCCAATCACAGAAAATGTTACCTATAAGGTACCTGGATATAAATATCTACTTTTGTATCTCATCGGTGCTGTGGTTCCTGTATGGCCAGCAGTCTGATAAAGATTAATAGTAACAACTACCAGCATCGCCTCCTTTCCATTGTTAAGGACATACTGCAAGTTGTAGGTTCATGCGATACAATTGCACATGGGACTAATCTGAACTTACAATTGATTGCTGTACTAAACTTGATACTTATAATCTAGTACTTATGGTGGCTCTGGTGATCCATTCATGTACTCATGATGGTACTGGCATTGTACTTATTTACTGATGGTGGTTCTGGTGTTCTTTTTATGTAGTGATGATGAGTTTGGTTTCGTATTCATATACTTATGATGGTTTTGGTGATGAGTATGTGAAGCGCCCACCAGGACAATGGGGATACTCAATACCAGGCCACTTCTTAAAGGGGCAATGTCATGGCAGCAGTGACCCGATCTGTGGCCCTAGGCGTCCAATAAAAGGGGAGAAGATAAAAAGGGAAATAATAAAGAGTTTGTAATAAAGTGTTCGTGACGCCACATGTGGTTTTCGGCAATAAAGATGTTGGCCAACGCTGCAGATTCAGTCCACTGGAACAGTTGTTGATGCAGCAGAGTTGGTTCAGCTCTCCACAGGCAGGTCTATGTCCCAGGTCAGTTAGGATAGTAAAAGGTGATGTTGATGGTGAGTGTGGTGCAGAGTAGGTGGTGCAGGAATGATTCAGTGGACACAGCAGGGTGCAGTTTCCAACGTTTTACTCACGGTTCTTATGTACACAGATGCTCGCTTGGTGCTGTGTCCTCCAGGTGAGGGGTCCAGCAAACTCCCAGGTAGATCAGGACTCCCTTCAGAATGTTATTTTCCTGGCCATGTCATTGAACTGGCTTCCTCCCTTCAGCCCTGTGCCTACACAATAAGTGTCCCAAGCCAGCAGCCGCGGACCTTGTCGGGCGAAGTTCTCTGACTGCCCTTGCTTTTTTATGGCTGCCTTTTCGGCGAATAATTGCGGATGTGGCTGAGGCACGTAAAGATACCTCCGCCTCCGGCTTGCTAGCTGAGTCTTGAAGTCCTCCACTAGGCTTGGTGGCCTGTTCTCCACTTCAACCTGGTCCCTCCAATACTGGATCAGACCCCAAGGATAGATCTCTCAATATCCATGCCCTTAGGACCCCTTCTGTCCTCCCGGCAGCTTCTTTCAGTCTCTCCTTTTTCAGCTCACTCTTCCTAGCTCCCTCTGACAGGGAGCTCCTTGTCAGCATGTCTGCTCACTTTCACTTCCTCCTCACAATTCACTGTTTTTCCTGCTCTCTAAGCTCCTCCCCCCAGCCTGAGATGAGGCCCTCCTCCCTAGTGCCCAGGTGCCCTGACTGAACTACAATAGTGTGTGTTGTGTGTGAGTGTTAGAGTCCCGGGTAGTGCTCTCTCCTTACCTGAGAATGGGATACCACACCTCTGGATGAGGTGCAGTACCTCTGTGGCGACTGAACCCTCAGGGGCGCCACATATGTAACTAGAACAACGATGACCAGGAACATCATCACCACATGTAAACATCATCCTAATCTTCAGTAGTGCATGAATTCAGCACTAGAACAACCATCACTGTTATGATTTGGTAGCCGAGGAGGACAGTAGCCAAAATAGCCTCGGCAACCAGACACCGAGAGAGGTTGGTAACTAGCGGATTGCAGACCCCTGGACTGACAGCACAACTAGAAGCAGCCATGGGACATGCCTACGGTGCCCTAGACACCTCGACACAGCCGGAGAGATAATTAAGCCTAAAGACAGAAAAGGGAAAGCTAACTGCCCCGGAGTAGAGCCCCCAAAGGAATAAGGTAGCCCCCAAACATATATTGGTGGTGAGACAAGATGAAATACAAACAAAGGCGGAAAATAGAGCGAGCAAATGCTGGGGCCCAAACTATCTAGATAGAACAGAACAGGAAAGAATACTGTCTGCAATCCAGCAAAAACTCTAAGAAAAACTCCAACCAGTCTGATATGCAAAAATACTGAGACCACATGATCTCTCCCCCGCTAGATCAGAACTCAGGTGTAACTGGAAGCAAATAAGCAGATACTGATATAACAGGGAACTGATAATACATAAACAATGGCAAATGAGAAACAGAGGCCAGCACAGGCCCCAGCAGGGGAACCTGGCTGTAGAAACTCCAGAAGGGAAAAAAGCTGAGATAGACAAAAACAAATGCCACAGAAATAAACAGCAAATAACTTATCTGAAAGTTGCAGGAGAAGCAGATAGCAAGCTCACTTCCAAAAGAGACCAGGAAGCAACAAATCACCGGCGAGGATCACGGGAAGGTAGCTCACTTTTATCTCTCCAATCAGTCCCACCTGATTGCCACTCATCGCCACCAGGTGAAGGACTTCTGTTAGCAAAAGCAGCTTCATTACTATCAGCAGCCACCAGAGGGAGCCCAAACTCAGAAGTCAGATTCAGTGTGTTCACAACAGTACCCCCCTTTGAGGAGGGGTCACCGAACCCTCACCTGCGCCACCAGGCCGATCAGGATGAGCCTGATGAAAGGCGCGAAACAATCTCTCAGCATGAATGTCAGAAGCAAACACCCAAGAATTGTCCTCCTGACCATAACCTTTCCACTTGACCAAGTACTGGAGTCTCCGTCTAGACAGACGAGAATCCAATATCTTCTCCACTTCATACTCCAGATTGCCCTCAACCAAAACAGACTCAGGGGGCATAGCCATAGGAAATACTGGCTCAACAAACCTTTTCAATAAAGATTTATGGAAGATGTTGTGAATCTTAAACGTCCCTGGAAGAGCCAAACGGAAAGAAACAGGATTAAGGATTTCCAAGATCTTATTAGGTCCAATGAACCTTGGCTTAAATTTGAAGACACAACCTTCATAGGGATATTTTTTGAGGACAACCAAACCATGTCATCTACTTTAAACTGGGGACCATCAGTCCTATGCCGGTTGGCAAACCATTGGGCCCTCTCCTGAGAGAGAGACAACTTATCCAAACTTGATCCCAAATCTGCTGCATTCTCTCTACCATAGAATCAACACCTGGACAGGAAGAAGCCTCCACCTGCCCCAAAGAAAACAGAGGATGAAACCGGAAGTTGCAGAAAAAAGGGGACATCAAAGTGGCAGAACAAGCCCTATTATTTAGAGCGAATTCAGCCAAGGGCAAAAAAGAGACCCAGTCATCTTGATCAGCAGACACAAAACATCTCAAATAAGTTTCCAAAGTCTGGTTTGTTCTCTCAGTCTGCCCATTGGTCTGAGGGTGAAACGCAGAGGAGAAAGACAGCTGAACTCCCAGCTTAGAACGAAAGGCTCTCCAAAATCTGGAAACAAACTGGACTCCTCTGTCAGACACAATGTTCTCCGGAATGCTGTGCAAACGAACCACCCGCTGAAAAAAACAAGGACACCAACTCGGAAGAGGATGGCAACTTCGGCAGTGGCAGAAGATGGACCATCTTGGAAAATCTATCACAGATCACCCAGATAACAATCATTCTCTGAGAGACAGGGAGGTCGGAAATAAAATCCATAGAGATATGGGTCCATGGCCTCCTGGGCACAGGCAGTGGCATTAACAATCCACTAGAACGAGAGCAGGGTTTGGACCGAGAACAAGTCCCACAGGACTGCACAAATATCCTGACATCATGAGATAAAGTAGGCCACCAAAATGACCGACTCACCATATCTCTGGTACCAAAAATACCAGGATGACCAGCCAAAGCGGAGCAATGTATTCCAGAGATTACTTTCTTCCTCCATTGGTCTGGGACAAACAATTTCCCCACAGGGCAATGTTCAGGTTTATCCCCCGAAATTCCTCCAGGGCCAGTCTCAAATCGGGCGAGATAGCGGAAAGAACCACACCCTCCTTCAGAATGGCAGTAGGCTCAGTCACATCAGGAGAATCCGCAAAGAAACGCCTAGAGAGGGCATCCGCCTTAACATTCTTAGTGCCGGGGTAAAAGGAGACCACAAAATTAAAATGCGTGAAAAACAAGGCCCACCTGGTCTGTCTAGGATTTAGTCGCTTGGCTGATTCGAGATAGATTAGGTTCTTGTGGTCAGTGAGGACCACAACTTGATGTTTGGCTCCCTTCAGCCAATGTCTCCACTCTTCAAAAGCCCACTTCATAGCCAATAATTCCCGATTCTCCACATCATAATTACGTTCAGATGGGGAAAATTTTCGAGAGAAGGCACAAGGGTTGCTCTTAGAGGTTACAGAATCCCTTTGTTACAAAACAGCTCCTGCACCAATCTCAGAAGCATCTATCTCCACCTGAAATGGTAGAGAAACATCAGGTTGCTGTAGAACAGGAGCAGAAGTGAATTTCCGCTTAAGCTCCTGAAACGCCGAAACTGCCTCTGGAGACCAATTCACTACATCAGAACCATTTTTGGTCAAATCAGTCAGTGGTTTCACAATACCAGAGAAATTACTTATAAATTTACGGTAAAAATTAGCAAAACGAAAAATCTCTGAAGAGCCTTCAATGAAGTGAGCTGAACCCAATCACAAATGGCCTGAACCTTGACCGGGTCCATCTCAATAGCGAAAGGAGACAAAATTAATCCCAAAAACGAAGCCTTCTGTACGCCAAAGAGCCATTTTGATCCTTAACGTACAAAGCATTTTCTATCAAAATCCGGAATACCATCCGAACATGTTCCACATGAAAATCACAGTCATTGGAAAAAATTAAAATATCGTCCAAATAAACGATCAGAAACTTATCCACAAAATCCAGGAAAATATTGTTCATGAAAGATTGGAAGGCGGAAGGGGCATTAGCGAGCCCAAAAGGCATCACTAGTTACTCAAAATGCCTCTCAGGGGTATTAAACGCCGTCTTCCATTCATCACAGTGCTTAAAGTGATTAAGATTATACGCCCCCCTAAGGTCAAGCTTGGTAAAGCAACTAGCACCTTTCACTCTGGAGAATAAATCGGAAATCAGGGGTAATGGATACTGATATTTAACAGTGATCTTATTAAGGAGATGATAGTCAATACATGGCCTCAATGAACCATCCTTTTTGGACACAAAGAAAAAGCCGGCACCTAAAGGTGAAGAGGACGGTCTAATATGACCTTTCTCCAATGACTCTTTGATATAGGATCGCATAGCCTCATGCTCAGGTACATAGAGATTGAAGAGTCAACCCTTGGGAAATTTACAACCGGGCACTAACTCAATCGCGCAATCATAACTCCTGTGGGGAGGCAAGGATGCAGACTTACTCTCACTAAACACATCAGAAAAATCAGCCAAATAGTCGGGGATATCCTGAGACTGGGGAGAGGTAGCAAAAACAGGAGTGTCACCGCGAACACATTGACAACCCCAACTGACCACAGACACAGACTTCCAATCCATAACAGGATTATGGGTCTGCAACCAAGGAAAACCCAGTACAATAATGTCATGTAAATTATGCAACACCAAAAATTTACAATTCTCTTTGTGGTCCGGGGCTACCCGCATTATCACCTGGGTCCAAAACTGGGGTTTATTCTCCGCCAAAGGGGTAGAATCAATTCCCAGCAAAGGAATAGAAGTCCACAGGGGTATCATGGGTAAACCACAATGTTTGGCAAAGTCGAAATCCATCAGGTTCAGGGCTGCTCCTGAATTGACAAAAGCCTGAGCAGAAAATGAGGACAAGGAGCAGATTAAGGTAACAGTCAAGAGAAATTTAGGCTGTACATTGCCCAAAACAAATGAGCGCGTAAAACGTCTTCCCCGCTTAGGGCAGACGGAAATAGTATAAGAAATGTCCCCTTAATAGTAGCACAACTTATTACGCTTCCTACATTCTTGATGCTGAGCCTTAGAAACAACCCTATCACATGGCATGGGCTCCGAGGCCTTTTCAAAAGGCAACACCACCTCGCATAGTTTTGCGTTCTCGCAAGCGTCTGTCAATTTGAATGGCTAATGACATAGAATCGTTGAGCCCAAGAGAACAGGAAATCCCACCATAACATCTTTTACGGTCTCTGCCAGCCCTTTCCAAAAAAGAGCCGCTAGGGCATAATCGTTCCATTTAGTAAGGACTGCCCACTTTTGGAATTTCTGACAATATTACTCTGACGCTTCCTGACCCTGGTTCAATGCCAATAAGGTTTTCTCAGCTTGATCAATCACATTAGGTTCATCATGCAACAACCCCAAAGCCTGAAAAAACGCATCAACATTAGACAAAACAGGATCCCCAGGTGTCAGTGAAAACGCCCAATCCTGAGGGTCGCCGCGCAACAGGGAGATGACAATTTTAACCTGCTACACTGAGTTCCCTGAGGAATTAGGTTTCAAGGCAAAAAACAATTGAATTTATAATTATTCTTAAAGTTCAAGAATTTAGACCGATCCCCAAAAAATAAATCAGGAATAGGGATCTTAGGTTCTACAGCAGACAACCGGGTGAGATAGGTAGAAATACTCCGAACTTCAGCAGCGAGCTGCTCAACACGATCGGACAAATGCTTAATTTCCATTGAAGAAAAAATCCTCCTACAGCCAACAGAGAAAAAGAGGAAAAAATATATAAAAAATTCTGACAACTTTTTTTTTTTTTTACTATTCGTTCCTTCTTTTGAGTAAGAATAGCTGGCCATAGGTGCCAAATTATCCCAAACCAGCTCCCACAATCCCTCTCTCCTTTCCTATAGTGTGGGCTATATATTTAGTACCATTCTAATGGGTACACGCAGTGGGGGGCGCATGCATCCCATAAAGAAAAAGCAGCACAGAAGCTAAGCATCATGTGAACGGCAGTTATCCATGGCAGTTAATCAGGGCAGGAATCAGGTAACCCACACTTTGCTTTCCCTTTTCACCATGTGCTTTATTTCTCTTCTCCTGTGTTCCCTTGCCATCCACATTCACCGCCCCATCCTCCCTCCATCACGACTCATACACATCAGCCCCTCTATACTTCCCTCTCCCATGTACAGCTCCCATGCACTCCTTAACTTCTTGAAAAACCTCAGCCCATCTTGCCCAAACACATCGCAGAAATAACCTACTTACAATTCCAACAACTACTTGCTCTTTATCTTCTTACTCCTACTGATTTCAGGGGACATCTCCCCCAACCCTGGTCCACCATCCCCCAACCTCAACCCCTACTGTATCTCATATCGAATCCATAATAATCTTATTAATATTTCTTGCACTCCCTCATCTCCTTCTTTTAATTGTGCCCTCTGGAATCCACAGTCTGTATGTAACAAGCTTCCCTTCCTGCACAACGACTTTCTGAACAACTCTCTTAATCTGTTGGCCCTCACTGAAACTTGGATTCAGGATTCTGACACTGTCTCCCCTGCTGCCATTTCCTATGGTGGCTTACAATTCTCCCATTCTCCGAGACCCGCAAACAGACATGGTGGTGGATTCGGCATACTCCTGTCCCCACAATGCACTTTCCAGGTCATCCCCCCAATTCCATTACTCTCATTCCCTTCTTTTGAGGTCCACACCATCAGGCTCTTCCGTCCCTTCTCCCTCATAGTAGCGGTCATATATCGGCCCCCAGGCTCGCCCACCCAGTTCCTTGACCATTTCTCAGCCTGGCTGCCACACTTATATCCTCAGAACTACCAACCCTTATCCTTGGAGACTTCAACATCCAAAATCATAGAATCATGCCCTATAGGCAATCCTTTATTGATAAAATACCTCAATGGGTAGCACCCAAAAACAACCGTGATAAAAAAACAAAAAACAAAGTGTATTCCTAACTTAAAAGCTATGGGGATAGCCTAGAGTCCCTGATGTAGGTCTGGGCTGTCACCTGCCTAACAGCGGAGGTTGGCACCCTAGGGGGAAGCGTTGTGGCGCACCCGCTTCACGATGGCTGACCCTAGGGTCCCTGTTAGGCCCTTACACCTTAGGGGATACCTCTACCCAGATAATAGGGAGACCCCTAACATTAATACAGAGACCAGCTAACATTAAAGGTGACCCTAAGTCCCCAAAGTATTAAAAACAGTTCACAACACACGGGGTGGTAGGGAGTATAATGGAGATTGGCACAGATCTGCTGTACAACACTGCTAGTAAACAGCAGCCTCCTTTTATGAACAGGAGTTATGATAAAACTGCCTTCTTGTGCCACAGCTTAATGAAAGTGAATGTGAACAGTCTCATACTTGTTCACTCACTAGTCAAAGCTCCTCCAGTGTATAGGAAATCTAAATGTGTGTGCATACCAGACAGTCAAATGAAGGCTAAGATGCGATCTATAATTGTCAGCTATTGGACCAAAAGTCTAGTCTGAACTTATAAACACACTGAAAGAATGACTAGAGCATATAATGACTGGAATGAATAAGACGCATCGGCGTCATGAGAAGGTCATTGACACTTTATTTTAGTGTCGTGTTAGGGGATAGCAATATTTGAAGATAAATGTATAAGGCAGCAAGATATAATTGATGTATACCTTCCCTAGCAATGCCCGATGTACCGAATAGGAAATAGGTACAGATATAACATTCCTACAGGTATGGTGCTAGATGGGGAATAGGTATATATATTGCCTTCCTGTACGTATAATACTAATCACCCCTCATCATGATGTGGATACACTGAGAAACTCCATTATAAACTGTTATTAATAAGAAATGCGTAACGATACTCATCATTTCTCATGGTCACCCCACCACCATCAATAGTAGCGCCTCAACGCGTTTCGCCCCATGGGCTCATCAGGAGGCCAGATGTACAGATGTCCGGTGTCAAAATGACATGGTGCAGAGACTAACAGATGCTGTGTGACTTCCTCATATTTATATCTGCCGCCTAATGGAGACGCTCCACCCCCCTGTGCGGGCTCGCCTTCATAGGCTCCTCCCCCTTATATGGCTCCACCAATAGGTTCGTGGGGAAAGCTCTGACCTCATCAGGGGGCGTATCTCTATCGCCCTGCGTCAGAGAAGCAGTGCATGCTGGAAGTAGGAGGGGTGTCTGGGTCCTGACTAGTTGCGTGCAGAGCGGACCTTTACCCCTGCACAGGCTATGCATAACATATGTTCCTGGTGGCGACTCCACTAAAACACAGCGGCCAGAACGGCTAACTTTCAAAGGGCTCATGGCTCACCGGTTCAAGCCCCACCTGGGAGCCTCAATAGTGGGCATACCCCCACATAGATGAGTATGTCCCTAATTTATCCTATCCACCGGAAGATAATCCAAGATGGCCTAGGATAATATTTTAACAAAAATGTATAGAGGGACATAGAACATAAATGGAAAAAGGTCGACAGTAATACGAGAGTCATTCTGATACATAGAATATAATGGTCACCCATTATAGGGGAACATAAAACATAGAATTGTATAGTCAGTTTAATCAAGTAGTCCAAAACAACGTCTTGGCTATAGGAAACAGGCAAATGACATCTGCTCGTTTAATCCATATGGTTCGAGTGATTCTAGCCTAAAGATCCATTCACACTCGCGTCTGAGGATAATTTTGTCCACGTCACCCCCTCTCGGATTTAGCTTAACAACCTCCAGAATCATGAACTTAACCTCGCCCATTCTCCCACCATGTTGATTGTTGATATGTCTCGCCAGGGGAGTATCCCTGTTATTTCTGATGTCACCCATGTGTTCTCCCACCCTCCTTCTAAATTCTCTTTTTGTTTTGCCCACATAGTCCTTGGGACAAGTACACGTCCCCTTTTATACCACAGTCGTGGTCTTGCAATTAGCAAAATCTCTTAAATAGAATCTTCTTCCTGTGTGAGCACTACGGAAGGATTTCATAGGTGACATCCATTTCACTTTCGAAATACAGAAGAGCGAACTGTCATTTTTGGACATCAGTATTAGAAGAGAAACTGTAGGTAATCTGTCCACAAGAATATATCAGAAACCAACCAGTACCAACAGTCTCCTCCATTGGGATAGCCACCACCCTGTTCCCCTAAAAAGAGGTATCCCTAAGGGACAGTTCCTCAGGCTCAGACGGAACTGTTCGAATTATGATGCGTTTCTTCTACAGGCAGGAGACATGCAGAGGAGGTTTAAGGAAAGAGGTTATCCCCATCATGTTATTGATACAGCTTTCCAGCACGCTAGGAGAACAGACAGACAACAGCTTTTACATAAGAAACCAGATCGTGATGATACAGATATCACCAGAATTATCGGTACCTTTGACTCTCAACATATGCAAATTAGGAGTATTCTAATGAAACACTGGGACATTCTAAAAATGGACCCAGATCTGAGAGATTGGGTGGGTGAAAGACCCAATATTACCTATAGAAAAGGTAGATCCATTAAGGATCGTCTGGTACATAGCCAATACAAAAAACCGTTGAAAGCAGGTACATGGCTAGATAGAAAGCCCATTGGTTTCTTTACTTGTGGCGACTGCAGTCTGTGCAAATGGATGTCACCTATGAAATCCTTCCGTAGTGCTCACACAGGAAGAAGATTCTATTTAAGAGATTTTGCTAATTGCAAGACCACGGCTGTGGTATATAAGGGGACGTGTACTTGTCCCAAGACAACGGACCACGGACCACGGACAAGATAAAGATCCCCAACTCACATCAGGACTACAAGATACCAGGTACTTTCAGCTGCATCACATCTAATGTTGTGTACCTAATTATATGTACTAAATGTCCAACTGGGGGTCTGTATGTGGGGGAGACCGGGCAAAAACTGAGAACAAGGATGAATTCTCATCGCCACGCAATAAGAGAAAAAAGAATGGATCTACCTGTGGCAAAACATTTTTGCTCCCCTGATCATAGCATGTCAGATATGAAAATACTGGTACTAAGAAGCAGATTCACATCTCAAAGGCAGAGAAGAATTTGCGAATACAAATTGATGGTGACCTTTGACACTCTTAATGCTGGAATGAACCTGTCACATGGTTTTATGGCCTATTACATCAATTAAGGAATTTACTCCAAATACCCTGTGAAAACATCACAAAACATTACCAGACCCCAATCAGAGGGTAATAAAACTTTCTCTCCTTATCTATGAATTGTTCCAATATTTATGCTCATTCCTCTGCCATAATGACTATTCTGCTTCACGTCACTTGTCTTACCTATTGCATTTTTTCTGTGTTTTTGTGTATAAATATGTGATTCTTCAGATTTTGTATTAGTTCAGCCTGATGAAGAGACCTGAGTAGTCTCGAAAGCTTGCAATTTGTTACCATCTTTTCAGTTAGCCATTAAAAGGTATCAACCACTGAGGACTCTCAACTCCAAATATTTTTCTATCTACTGGCTAACACGGTACGAAGATATACATCTTTACTGTACTTGTCCCAAGGAATATGTGGGCAAAACAAAAAGAGAATTTAGAAGGAGGGTGGGAGAACACATGGGTGACATCAGAAATAACAGGGATACTCCCCTGGCGAGACATATCAACAATCAACATGGTGGGAGAATGGGCGAGGTTAAGTTCATGATTCTGGAGGTTGTTAAGCTAAATCCGAGAGGGGGTGACGTGGACAAAATTATCCTCAGTCGCGAGTGTGAATGGATCTTTAGGCTAGAATCACTCGAACCATATGGATTAAACGAGCAGATGTCATTTGCCTGTTTCCTATAGCCAAGACGTTGTTTTGGACTACTTGATTAAACTGACTATACAATTCTATGTTTTATGTTCCCCTATAATGGGTGACCATTATATTCTATTTATCAGAATGACTCTCGTATTACTGTCGACCTTTTTCCATTTATGTTCTATGTCCCTCTATACATTTTTGTTAAAATATTATCCTAGACCATCTTGGATTATCTTCCGGTGGATAGGATAAATTAGGGACATACTCATCTATGTGGGGGTATGCCCACTATTGAGGCTCCCAGGTGGGGCTTGAACCGGTGAGCCATGAGCCCTTTGAAAGTTAGCCGTTCTGGCCGCTGTGTTTTAGTGGAGTCGCCACCAGGAACATATGTTATGCATAGCCTGTGCAGGGGTAAAGGTCCGCTCTGCACACAACTAGTCAGGACCCAGACACCCCTCCTACTTCCAGCATGCACTGCTTCTCTGACGCAGGGCGATAGAGATACGCCCCCTGATGAGGTCAGAGCTTTCCCCACGAACCTATTGGTGGAGCCATACAAGGGGGAGGAGCCTATGAAGGCGAGCCCGCACAGGGGGGTGGAGCGTCTCCATTAGGCGGCAGATATAAATATGAGGAAGTCACACAGCATCTGTTAGTCTCTGCACCATGTCATTTTGACACCGGACATCTGTACATCTGGCCTCCTGATAAGCCCATGGGGCGAAACGCGTTGAGGCGCTACTATTGATGGTGGTGGGGTGACCATGAGAAATGATGAGTATCGTTACGCATTTCTTATTAATAACAGTTTATAATGGAGTTTCTCAGTGTATCCACATCATGATGAGGGGTGATTAGTATTATACGTACAGGAAGGCAATATATATACCTATTCCCCATCTAGCACCATACCTGTAGGAATGTTATATCTGTACCTATTTCCTATTCGGTACATCGGGCATTGCTAGGGAAGGTATACATCAATTATATCTTGCTGCCTTATACATTTATCTTCAAATATTGCTATCCCCTAACACGACACTAAAATAAAGTGTCAATGACCTTCTCATGACGCCGATGCGTCTTATTCATTCCAGTCATTATATGCTCTAGTCATTCTTTCAGTGTGTTTATAAGTTCAGACTAGACTTTTGGTCCAATAGCTGACAATTATAGATCGCATCTTAGCCTTCATTTGACTGTCTGGTATGCACACACATTTAGATTTCCTATACACTGGAGGAGCTTTGACTAGTGAGTGAACAAGTATGAGACTGTTCACATTCACTTTCATTAAGCTGTGGCACAAGAAGGCAGTTTTATCATAACTCCTGTTCATAAAAGGAGGCTGCTGTTTACTAGCAGTGTTGTACAGCAGATCTGTGCCAATCTCCATTATACTCCCTACCACCCCGTGTGTTGTGAACTGTTTTTAATACTTTGGGGACTTAGGGTCACCTTTAATGTTAGCTGGTCTCTGTATTAATGTTAGGGGTCTCCCTATTATCTGGGTAGAGGTATCCCCTAAGGTGTAAGGGCCTAACAGGGACCCTAGGGTCAGCCATCGTGAAGCGGGGGCGCCACAACGCTTCCCCCTAGGGTGCCAACCTCCGCTGTTAGGCAGGTGACAGCCCAGACCTACATCAGGGACTCTAGGCTATCCCCATAGCTTTTAAGTTAGGAATACACTTTGTTTTTTGTTTTTTTATCACGGTTTTTTTGGGTGCTACCCATTGAGGTATTTTATCAATAAAGGATTGCCTATAGGGCATGATTCTATGATTTTGGTTTTGAAGCCCTTCTGTACCTATTATATTTTCAGTTACTTATTCTGACTTCAACATCCCCACAGCCCTACTTCCACATCTGCATCTCAGCTTCTATCACTAACCACTTCTCTAGGCCTCTAATGGCTTTCAACCTCTGAGACACACAAGGACGGTAACACCCTTGACCTGGTCTTTGTCCGGCTCTGTTCAGTCTCCTACCTAAATAACTCACCGCTTCCACTCTCTGACCACAACATTCTCTCCGTCATGCTCACAAATCCTTGACCACCTCAGCGCACTCCTACCTACCACACATTCAGAAATATGCAAGCCATTAACCCTCAGACACTTTCAGACTCCCTACACTCATCACTGTCCCCAATCTCCTCTTTTTCTTGTCCTGATCTGGCTGTTCATCACTACAATGACACTCTTAGAAGCACCCTCGACCAAGTAGCACTGCTCACCCTCAGAACTTCCAAACACACAGTAAAACAGCCCTGGCTCACATCGCAAACTCAACTTCTCCAGCAATGCTCTAGGTGTGCTAAACGCCTATGGAGAAAAACCCGCACACCAGAAGACTTCATCCACTTTAAATTCATGTTAAGAACTTATAACGCTGCCCTTCACCTCGCCAAACAGACCTACTTCACCACCCTAATCTCCTCACTAGCCAACAACCCCAAGAAACTTTTTGACACTTTTCACTCCCTTCTCAGGCCAAAAGCGCAAGCTCCTGTCACAGACATTTGTGCTGATGACCTGGCCTCCCACTTTATAGATAAAATAGATAATATCCATCAGGAAATCTGCTCTCAACCACCAAGTGCTGTGGCTCCCATCCCTCCCTGCATTTCCCCTGGCTCACTTTCCACATTTGATCCCATCACAGAAGAAGAAGTCTCCAGACTCCTCTTCCTCTCGTCCAACTACATGCACTACCGACACCATCCCCTCACATCTCCTCCAGTCTCTCTCTCCAGTTTTCACAACTCAACTAACTACAATCTTCTCTCACTCTCCTCTGGCATTTTCTTATCCTCATTCAAACACTCCATCATAACTACATTACTAAAGAAAACCGCTCTCGACCCTTCCTGCACAAACAACTACAGACCAGTCTCCAATCTCCTTTTCATCTCTAAACTTTTGGAGCGCCTAGTTTAATTCCGCCTTATCCGTTACCTCTCCACTCACTCCCTCCTAGACCCTTCACAGTCCAGTTTCCGCCTCCTACATTTGACTGAAACTGCACTCATCAAAGTGACCAAAAGGTAACGATGACCTCTCTCTGCTCATTCTTCTCAAACTTTCTGCAGCTTTCGACATGGTTGACCACCATCTACTACTCTCTTGGCTCCAGTCACTAGGCATTAAGGACACTGCTCTCTCCTGGTTCTCTTCCTATCTTTCTGACCGCTCCTTCAGTGTTTTGTTCTCTGGCTCCACATCATCTCCTCTTCCTCTCGCTGTCGGGGGAACCTCAGGGCTCCGTCCTTGGTCCCCTTCTCTTCTCTCTCTACACGGCCCCAATTGGACAGACCATCAGTAGATTTGGCTTTCAGTACCATCTTTATGCTGATGACACACAACTATACACGTCATCCCCCGACCTTACCCCCACTGTACTACAGAACGCTGATATGGAAATTTAATTAGGATAAAAATATCCTTCAGTGTTTGCTGCTTGCCATGTCCAAATCTCTATATAATGTCTTTTTGAGCGCTCAGAACGAAATGAGGACTGTCCACAACGCAAGTGTCAGTATAACAGTTCGTCAAAGACATACATTTATTATTCATTCAAGGTTTTATACATTTACAAAAAGGGGCTGGTTAGTCAATTAACATACAATTAAAAGCTGCTAGATTATTGGCTGTTCTAGTGTAAATATGATAATTATGATAATCATGATTAAAAGAGCTGAAGTTGCAGAATTATTGTTTATATTCTTGTGACCTAGTTGTCTTGCATAACTATAATGTAAACAACAGATATCTAATAGGACTTTTTGTACTTCATGCATTTGTTCCTTTACGAAGGCCTTATGAAGGCCTTATGAAGGCCAGATTTCTTTAAAACGACTGATTATAGCTGGCCTAGAAATATGTGAGCACAGGGTTTTTTAGCAAGTGAGATCTATCTAACTGTGAACTGTGAATACATATATGTGAATATACTTTGAATATATGGAATACATATATATTTCCATGACAGTCCCCCCTTAGATACCACTTGCCCTAAAAAACCTGCTCCTGGCCCAAAGCGCTGCAACTCTTTTGTGCTGCCGGCGGGTTGAGAATATGCCTAGCGCATGTCTCCCCCACCGAATACAGACTTTTCGCAAATGGGCGGTCAGGAGGACTGTCCCTGTCGGGGGTTTATGTGTTTGCAATCATAATCTCATAGTTGATATGATGTTTCATCAAGGATGTGTATTCTCAGTCTGGAGGTAGTTCGGAGATCTGGTCAAGCCAGGCAGTTCCATCCGGACTGGTGCGAGGTCCAAGATGGTGAGTGGCATCAAATTGGTTGTCTCCTGAACAGTTTTTTCCATTATCCTGCAGATACAAGGAATTACACAGCAACCAGTAATTAATGCAAAAATGAGAACCCCCATAATGGCTGTCCCAACCTGTGCCAACATTTTCTGCCACCCACTCATCCACCCAAAGTATCGATCCCATGGGTCAGTGACACCTGAGTTCTGTTTCAGTTCCTCTGATAACTCATTAAGTTTCTGTATTGCCATTGTGACTTTACCATTTGGGCCAGTGTTGTCTGGGATGTAGGTGCAACAGGTGTCTTTGATCATTTTGCAAACACCTCCTTTCTCAGCTAGAATCATATCCAAAGCCATTCTATTCTGGAATGCCATAATGGAAGTGGGGCCTAACTGTGCTGCCAAACCTTTTTACAGCATCTATGGTGAAGTTAACAAATCTCTGCTGGTTATAATAGATGTAATTTATCCAATCAACATTTTTTTTTATAGTTACTAGTGGCAATAGTGACTCAAATCCTGCTTTAACTTGGTCTCTGGCCTTGAACTCATCAAGTAGGTCATCTGTCTGGTCAGTCAGAGCATCCACGACATCCTTCATGGCTTAGGTGTCTCTCCTGGTACGGGAGCTTCCTTGCAATGCGATACGTGGATCCAAACAGGCCTTCCCTCTAGTTACACAGAGGTTGGTGTCATCTGGGGCTCTTGGACAGGATCATCAAATCTGGCAGTGAAGAGAAAAACTCGAGAATGGACATTAGTTTTTGACCAATTCAATTACATAAGTGTTATGATTTGGTAGCTGAGGAGAGCAGGCAAAAAAGGCAATACACCAGAGAGGTTGGAATCTATGGGATTGCAGTACCCTGACTAACCACCACAACTAAAGGCAGCCGTGGAGCGTTCCTACGTTGGTCCTAGACGCCTCGTCACAGCCTGAGAAGCTAACTACACCTAAAGATAGAAAAAGGAAAGCTATCTGCCCCGGAGCAGATCCCCAAAGAACATAGGAAGCCCCCAAACATGTAATGGCGGTTAGACAAGAGGAAATACAGACACAGACAGAAAATAGAATGAGCAAACGCTGGGGCCCAATCTGTCTAGATAGAAGAGGATAGGAAAGGCACTTACTGCAACCCCAAAAAACCCTGAAAAGTACCAACTCTACTAATTACAAAAACACCTGAGATCACACGACCTCTACCACCTAAATTAGTTCTCTGGTGTAACAAAAACTAAACAGCAACCACTGAAAAAACTGGAAAAGGCAAATGAACAAACAGTGGCTGAACTAAACTGAGAGGAGCATAAGCCCCCCGAAGGGGACCCGGCAGACCCCCACAGAAGTGCAGGACAAAATGCAGGCACCAAAAAACTAAAAGAAGAAAATGTCCTATCTGTTAGCAGAAGATGCAGGCACGAAACAGCTTTTCTGGGTCTCTGGGAGTGTGCCTTACGCTAAACAGTGCAATAGGGAGTGTGTCATGCCATGGTTTGCGTGTCTCTTGGGCAATTTTTCAGCATTCTATTCTTAAGTGTTTCGTTCAGTTTTTCTACCTTCCTGCTGCTCTGGGGGTGGTAAGGAGTGTGTAGGCCTAAATCTGACCCTACTGCTAATCGGGTCTTGTGTGTCAGATTTGCTGTGAATGCGGGTCCCTGATCACTTTCTATCATTTCTGGAACCCCGTATCTGCACACTATTTTCCGAAAGTAGCTTCATTGCAGTAGTCTTTGCTGACTTGGAACGCTTCTGTTCATCTTGAAAATACTTCTTTTGACCACAATGGCGTATTTGAATCCTTCACTTGGCGATATCTGGATGTGGTCTATCTGGATCCTTTGAAGCTGGTAGAGTGGTCTTTCCAGATAAGGTGAGGGGGACTTTCTTCCATACGTCCAGGCTTGCATTTGCCGCAGGTCAGACAGCTGCTGGTGAATTTGGCTGTTAGGGTGGAGATCCCTGAAGCGAAACAGTAAGCACCAATCAGATCATTCATCTGTGTCTTTGATATGTGGATGTGGGTCCATGTACCCATTGGACCACCATAGGGTGCATACTTTGTGGTAGGCAGAGTTTGAAGTCTATTATTGTTAGCCTTCCTTCTTCACGTGTTGCTTTTTTTCGCATTCAGCTCTTCTCCTTTTGGAGCTTGGTCTTGTAACTTCTTGAGCAGATCCCAGGACGTCTTTTTGTCAGGTTTCTTGTCTTCAGTCGTCATGTAGTAGCCGTCCGGCTCTACGACCTCTCCCACTTCTCCATGTTGTCTTCCTTTGGCTGCTTCTTTGGCTGTCATGTCCGCCATGTTATTGCCTCACGCCTCTTCTGTTTTCAGTTTTCCATGCACTTTGATTTTTCAAATTGCCACCATTTTGGAAGTTGGAGTACACCCAGCAGGTCCCTGAAGGCTCCATGATGTTTCACGGTTGTCCCGTTTGCTGTGATGAAGTCCCTTGTAGCCCAGATGGGTCTAAAGTCGTGTGCTATGCCATGCGAGTACCTGTAGTCCGTGTAGATGTTTGCAGTCTTGCCTTCTGCCATCTGGCAGGCCTTCGTCAGCGCTATCAATTCTGCTTCCTGGGCTGACAGGCTAGGTGACAGACTTCTGGACCACAGGATTTCTTGATTGCTGGTCACTGCACTTCCTGTGTTGAAACTTCTTCTGGAGCCATCCAAGTATCCCCCCTTGGGAGTGGGAGTAGAGTGGCCGGGCTGAGGACTGTAGGTCTGGAGACGGTGACATTATGAGACAAAGGCAATAGAGGCGCCACAAAGATGCCTGGCGGCGGGGAGATTACTGTTGGTTGAGCTTGATTGAAGATTGCCAAGATGTCATGCGGAGTGAGAGTTTCCGGTGGCTGTCCAAGAGTGATGTCAGCAACCTTGTCCAGGAGGGTGTGTGCTGCAGATACTGCCATCAGGCAGGAGGGTGCTCTTCTTGCAACTGGATCCAAGCGGGCTGAGAGGCAGCCTAAAAGTCTCTGTTTTCCCCTGTGAATCCGTGCCAGGACTCCAGTAGCATGACCTTCTTTCTTCCATCAGGTAGACGGAAAGACTTTTCATAGTCAGGTAGGCCTGGTATTGGCGCTGAGACTGTGGAGTTCTTCCAATCTCCTGAATGGGTTGAAGGCTGCGTCTGATAGAAGGAGCAGGGTTGCGTTGATGCAAGCGCACAGAGGCTGTATTAGGACTGAGGCATCAGGGATCCAGGTTCTGCAATATGACACTAGACCAGGGAAGGCCTGCAGCATTCTTGGAGTTGTTGGGGGAGCCATCTTCTCCATAGTGGTCTCCCAGTCTTTTGACATGTGTTTCGTCTGGTGGGCAATACAGTGTCCCAGGGATGTAACTTGCTTCTGGCATCACTGGACTTTGTTCTTCCAGACCTTGCGTTGCTGTTCTTCCAGGTAGAGTAGGAGAGACAAGGAATAGACTGTGCAGGTGTTGATGTCAACCACACAAAATAGAAGGTCATCCACGTGTTGTAGAAGAGTGACTCTTGCATATTCTGCAATCCAGTTGACGAAGATTGAGGACATTGTCTTGGTGAAACTTGAAGGGCTTGTTTTGAGCACCTTGAGGCAACATTGTCCATATGCACTGCACTGGTGCGTGAAAGCAGGCCTCCAGATGGAGGGGAAACACTGAAGAAGGTACTGGCCAGGTTGATCACTGTGAATACCGTTGCGGTGACTGGGACTCTTGAGAGCAGAGTGTGATGGTTCAGCACTGTTGGGGTTTCAAATACCGTAGCCTCTTTCGCGGCCTCCAGGCCTTGCACCATTCTGAACTCAGTGGGGTTTACAGTCTTTTTCTTCACTGTGGAAAGCTGGGATTGATTCCGATGGGCGAGGCAGCCCAGTTTGGCCTTGTCCTTCAGTATGCAGCAGGGGACTCCCATCTGCTGGTGCAGAGCTGGCGGGAAAACAAGCCGTCTACTAGGATCCACATCATGAGAGATGACGACCAGCTGGCTTTCTTGTTCTCCACCAAGACAGTCACTGTGTTAGCACCTGTTCTGGTCACAGGGGGTCTTCTTGTTGGGACGTCTCCTTAAACGGCTGCTTTTTTCTCAGCACGGGCCATCAGTAGTTTCTTTTTCTCCAGCTCGGTCTCAGGTCAGTATTTGTGCACAAGTTTGAAGAGCTGAGTGGCCTTTTTCCGGTCTAGGGCCTGGGTGAACTGGTTGATTGCAGGGGGCACCTCCTGGTGCTTGCAAAAGATGAACCTCTGGCGTTAGAGCTGGATGAGGTGTTGCCATTCCATGAAGCGAGTAGAGTCCTTCTTGAGTTGAATATCCTGGCCAATGTCAAAGTTCTCAGGCCGTCTTCTTAGGCGAGTTCACTTAGACCTTCAGTTGGTCAGAGACATCTTGACTCTGGGTGATGGAGTGGCTTTTCTGGTACTATGTCCAGCACCTCCTGGGATAGGTCTGCAGTGTGGTTGTTTGAGGTTCCTGTTTCTTCTTGGGTCAGGGGTGAAGAAAGTGTCATGGTCCCATCTTCCTGGAACACTCTGGTCGCTTTCAGCTCCTGCAGTAGTTCCACTCCCAATAGGTTGAGGGTGCAGGTTTTTTACACAACAAACTGGGACATGATGGAGTGTTCTGGCTGAGTCCACACGCTCAGGGGCTTCATAATCTGGAAATATCTGACTTGACCATCAATTCCCATGCAGGAAGCAGAAGATTCTGGTTGCGGAGTTCCACAAGAAAAGATATGACTACGCCATCCACTCTCAGGATATTGGTCCCACTGGTGGGGTTCCTTGTGGACTTGGTGTGCTCTTGTCCTATGGACGGGGTTCTTCACTGCTTTCTGTGTTTCTTCTTTTCCTGGGTGAAGTCAGTGTTCTGCACTTGTTCCGGAAATGACCAAACTCGCCACAGTTGTAACACTTGACATTCCTTCTGTCCCGGCGGGACTCAATCCTTTTTGCTACTGTGAGCAGGGTATCCATTGCTATTGACGTGTACTCAGGCCTGGCTGCTACCAGTGGTTTCCTGATTGGTTCTCTCAGTCCATGCACAAAAGCCTGTGCCAACATCCGTCTGTGTGTCTGATCATGGGTAATGAGGCCCAAATCTTGAAACACTTGCATTACTCTGTCATGGAACTTCTCCACAGACTCTGTCTTGTCTTGACTCGTGACATGTAGGCTGAGAGTTTGTCCTGTCATTCTGCTTTTGGCCCATTCTCTGAGTTGCTCAATTAGCTTTGGTCCTGTCTCCCAGGCATACGCATCTAACTCTGTTGGGAGCTTGAAGTGTTCTCTCATAATTGGCCAGAATGCATCACCTGCTTTTATTTCCATTACGGTCCATAGATCAGTCCAGGCTGCTGCATACGTTCGCTGGATCTGCTGCATTTTTTGGCAAAATGGCATGGGGTGTATCCCTGGGTCTGGCAGCATACTGATCATCTGGCTTGGGATGAAGGGCTCATAGGATGGTGCCTCTATCTGTCCCTGCTCTATTGGTGCTTGTGTGTTTTCTTCCCTAGTATTGGGCAGCATGTGTGACGTTGCATCTTCATCTTCATCAGATAAGAAGTGACATGGTGTACTTGGTGCATACACTGGGTGAGATTTGGGCTTTAAAGTTGTCTTGCTGCATGGGGATTTCCCACTTCCTTGCTGAGGCTGCGGTGGATCAGTGTCATGGTTCCATGCTAGCAGCCCTGTAGCTATACCACCCCCTGTGAAGCCCTAGCAGTGGACTGTTGTGTCTGGGGGCTACATGTAGCGTTTTGTGTAGGGAGATCTGCACTTTCTTCTCCTGATATAATGACTGGCAATGTTTGTACTGTGCTTGGGATAGACAAGGTGCCCTGTGCTGGAAACACTGAATACAGGGACACCACATTGCTTGGATTGGGCGTTGACCCAGTTGATGACGAAGTAGAAAAAAGAGGAAGAGAAGGGAGGTGTGAGGGAGGAGCGAGAGAAAGAGGAGGGGAGGGAGAGAAGAGTGAAAGGGGGAAAAGAGAGAAAGATGGAGGAGAGAGAGAGAAGAAAGATGGAGGGGGAGAAGTAGAAGAAGATGAAGAACAAGATTTGAGAGTTGGAGAGGAAGAGATAGAAGAAGAGGAAGATGAAGAAAATGGATGTGTCAGAGATGTGATGGAGGGAAAAGAAGGAATGAGAGGGATGGCAGCGAGGAAAGAGGAGAAAAAGTCTGAAGAAGAAAGAGAAAGGGACTGAGAGAAGAAAAAGGAGAGGGTGTCCCCCCTGTGACTCTTGAGAGGGGATGGTTGAAACAAAAATGCCTTCTCCCTGTGGAGAGAGGCGGGGAGCGTTTTTTTCCCTGTACAAGGCTCCTTACTCAATGAGAGCAGCCTACACCTGTCCCGTGTCTCCACATGATGGACATGTGATGTGTGTGACTCTGAATTCTGCTCTTGTGACAACGCCACCTACTGTCTGTCCGCAGGCTCCAACATCATGTCCGCTCTCTATATGAAACTCAACCTCTCCAAAACTGAACTTCTTCTGCTCCCGCCATCTACTAACCTCCTAAATTTGACATTTCCCTCTCCGTGGGCAGCACTATATTAACACCCCGGCAGCAGGCTCGCTGTCTGGATGTTATGTTTGACACCAATCTCTCCTTCACCTACTACATACAATCTCTTGCCCTCTCTTGCCGCCTACACCTAAAGAACATCTCTAGAATCCGCCCTTTTCTCACCATGGAAGCAACAAAAATCCTCACAGTAGCATTGATCCACTCCCGCCTGGACTACTGCAATGCTCTATTACTTGGCCTCCCTGTTACTCGACTATCCCCTCTCCAGTCCATACTGAATGCAGCAGCCAGGGTCATCCATCTGGCTAATCGGTACTCGGACCCGTCCGCTCATCGCCAGTCCTTACATTGGCTGCCCATTTATTATAGGATCCAATTCAAAGTACTTGTTCTCACCCACAAAGCTCTCCACAGTGCAGCACCCAGAAAGCAGGAATAATTATCCAAAATATATATAATGTGAAAAAGCAATGGAGAAAATATAACTTTTAATGAAGCTTTAAAAAGGACTAACCAACAAAAAATGTGAAAAAACAAGTGCTGCCTCAGTAACATGCTTGTCTGCATGTAACACTTCCCTGATGAGTCACAGGACGAAACGCGTCGGGAGACGAATGCACCATTCATAAGGCAACCGCAGCATATCCATATCCGGGGTGAAAGTCAGTGTGTTTCAGCATACAGCCCCATGTTCAGGATATTGGATGAGATCGTTCTGTATTTTACGATTCTCCATAAGATGATTATCTGCAACAGCGCTTATTTATTGTTTGCATATATGGAATGCTCATTATACACGATGGGAGCTTTATTCCATTAGATGGTTAATAATAGCGTTGACTAGTACTGGTTGCCAAAAGTCTGCTTTCATTTAACCCCTACTATGCACACATACTGATATAAGGTTTGGGATTTATTAAGAGATCAGACAAAAAGATCTATATGGTTTATTTATTACATACAACTGTAAACAGTTTTTATTTAGTTTTGGTATGGTTCTAAGGTTCAATTTGTGTATTATGTGGAGACTGGAAAAACACAGTTCGGTTACCTTAACCTTAACCATATTCATATCATATAGTATGTGGCATTTATAGGTGGGACCATTAATTGGTTATAAAAGACAGTTGCACTTTCAGTATTTGCATTATATCCATAGCCGCATTGTCTGATTCCAATTAATCTATCAGGTCACAAGGTGTGCATTTACCCTTAGAGGATTGTATATACCTCCAGGTAATTTTATTATCTGTGTCTGTCATTATTTGTGTGTTTATTATAATTTTTTCACCTGGCACTTGTTTTTTCACATTTTTTGTTGGTTAGTCCTTTTTAAAGCTTCATTAAAAGTTATATTTTATCCATTGCTTTTTCATAGTGCAGCACCCCCCTACATCTTCTCCCTCATTTCTATCCATCAGCCTAACCGACTGCTGCGCTCTGCAAATGACTTTCGACTAACCTCTGCACTAATCCGTACCTCCCACTCCCGACTCCAAGACTTTTCCCGTGCTGCGCCAATCCTCTGCAATGCTCTACCCCCAAGAAATTAGGACTATCCACAATTTGCATGGTTTCAGGCGCTCCCTCAAAACGCATTTGTTCAGAGCGGCCTATCACGTTCACTAATCAAAGTCATTCTATGTGTAAGTGTGTGTGTGTAGCCCATTCACTATCTCCATCCATCCCTCCCTCACTCCCTCCCTCAAGATGGCTGGACCATCATTGTAAATGCACCATTGTATATACACACCTGTACTTTGTATCTCCCCCACCTCATTGTAGATTGTAAGCTCTCACGAGCAGGGTCATCTCATCATATTTTGCTTTAATTATTGTATTGTTAACGTTGCTATTTATGACTTGTGTTTTGAAACTGTCAAACTTTAAAGCGCTGCGGATTATGTTGGCACTATATAAATAAAGATTATTATTATTATTATAATTTAGTTTCCATTAGGGTATCCACCAAATGCAGGACACTTTAATTGAAACCACATGACCCACCATTATATTTAAGCAAAATTAGTTTCCTTGACTCTCCTTCGGTCTGAAATTTAAAATATAGCATGTCAGAGATAACTATCGCTATTTGTCCCTGGTATTGTGTATATGGTAAGCAAATAAGGAGGAGTTCCTCCTGTCTTTGCTGGTGATGAGGAGGAGACGGTGACCAATGAGGCCAAGATTCCGGCATTGGGCATTTCTGGGTTGAATTTGGAGACTACTCAAATGTGGGTTCTTATTTTAAATGGGGCATTTGACAATGTGACTGTAATAAATAGGGTTGCTCAAGAGCCAGGGGCCAACACCAGGTTTCCACATTTTGTTTTAAATGAGGAGCTGTTATATCGGTTCACTAAACTGAGAGCGGAAGGCATAGAGCAGTTGTTAGTACCAAGTCCCTATAGGTGTAGGGTACTAGACCTGGACAATTCTATAATCTTGGGTGGGCATCTGGGAGTGGACAAAATTCAAGCATGGGTCCTTCAGAGGTTCTACTGTCCTGGGTGTCACAGAGAGATAGTGAACAACTGGCGGTCCTGCCCTACATGTCAGCTAACTGCTCCCTTATCCCACTTCTAGAGTTCCCTAGTGCCATTACCTATTATAGAGATCCCATTTGACCGGATTGCCATGGACCTTGTTGGGTTCTTAGTTAAATCTGCCAGGGGGCACCAATACATCCTGGTGGTGATGGACTATGCAATACGGTACTTGGAGGCGGTACCACTGAAAAACTCTTTCACCATGAGTACAGCCCAAGAGCTAGCCCATATTTTCGTGTTGGTACCCACAGTCGAACGTAAATTTCCAGCAAAGTGGCAGAGGCCATAACGAAGTGGTCAAAAAATTGAATGATGTAAACAACAAGGTCCACCAGCCAGGGAGAAGACAGCCGCACCAAGTGTACCACATCAATGTGCCCAAACCGTGCAGAGACAGAAAACCGGTGGAAGCTACATGCCTGGGGACCAATCCTGAAGCTAAGGATGACAATGTCACCATGGCAGAGACACTGTTACGGACCCAGAAGCAACAGTGCTAGAGCAGCTTCAGTGGAACTGGGACCTTTTCCAGGACGTCCCTCCTGACAGCACCATGGGACGTCCTCCTCTTTGCTGGGACAGGAAACACACAAGAGATTAAAAGTCCCCTCCCCGCCCCCTTTTCCACAGTGTGTTTCCTGTCCCTGCATGGAGGGACACACAGGAGACTTACCGGGTTCAGGGGGATCGTGAGGCCACGCCAGATCCTTCCCCCTGTGAAGCAGCCCAGGGCTGAAACTCTCCAGTGGGGAGTCCCTCAGCTCCAAAGACCAGGTGCGGCAGGCCCTGAATTGCGGACGTTCCTCCAGGTGGGAGGCTCTCGTCCGGGACCTCATACTGAGGGGTGCAAGGCGGTTCCTGGTAAGACAGCATCCCGCAGCCTGGCGAGTGCTTTGCGGTGGATACTTTCCATACCTCGGCTGTGACCAGCGTCCGGGGGAGCGGTTCACTTCCGGTTCAGCGTCGCACTTCCGGTGACATCATATCCGGGAGACGCTCACCGCATGGAGAGCAGACGCTTCCTGGAACGACGAGAGCTGGTGGAGACCATTACAGCACCTAATCGTGAGTATCGGTGTGTGATCTAGAGACACGCCAAGACAGGTGACATATCGCCGCTTCCCCTATCGGCAGGACGCAGTAATTTGGTCAAGCAGCCTACCTTGTTCCTCATGGATACAGACGCGGCAGATGGCGGTGGGGTAAGTGCGCTTGGCGCAAAAAACCCAGCCATAACCTGACAGCCACCCAGGAATCCGACCTAATTAAGTTCCTGTCTTTTCTATAGGACAAAGGAACTTCGTCCGCTCCCATAACTACAAAAAAGGCTGGTAAAGCCTTAGCAAAATCAGCCAGGTGTTCGGTGTGTCACAGCAAACTGCCAGATGGCTATGACAGAACCCTTTGTTCTTGTACCTCTAAGGTTATGAGAGATGAACAGCCTTCATTGCTTTCTGAAATGAGGCGCATGATTTCTGAGGAGGTTCAGGCCTCTATATCCACACTTACTCAGCAGTGGCCATGTAGTCCTGGCTCTAGTCGTAAGCGGCCCAGATGGGAAACGGATTCAAGAGAACAAGATTTAAGCTCTGAAAATAGATCAGATTTAGAAGAAGCTATTTCAGAGGAAGAAGGAGAACTTCCCCCTGACACTCAGGATAGGAAAAAGAAATTTCTATTTCAACCTGAGGATACTAAGAATCTGATTAGATCTGTACGGAACACCATGGAGATCGAGGAAACTCCCAGAACACAATCTAGACAGGATTTGATGTTCGGGGGACTTACCTCTCAGAAAGAGACAGTTTTTCCTGTTAGCAATCACATTAAAACAATGATCCTGGAGGAATGGAAGAGTGCGGAACGGCGTCTAGTTTTGTCACGTGACATCAGGGGAAGACTACCGTTCGAACCTGAAGATGTTAGATTATGGGAAGAAGTTCCGAAAATCGATACCCCAATAGCTAGAGTCACAAAAAAGACTGCCATCCCATTTGAGGACTCCTCTAGCCTACGTGACCCTATGGACAGAAAGGCCGATATTCTCCTGAAAAGAGCCTGGGAAACCTCAGCGGCCCTTATTAGGACTAATATTGCTGCCACCTCTGTAGCCAGATCCATGGTTTATTGGATGAGTCAATTGGAGGATCAGTTATCCAATAAGACTCCTAGAGCTGAGATTTTAGCCTCTCTGCCGGTTATGAATTCAGCCACGGCTTTCCTGGCTGATATGTCTGCAGAATCGGTCAGATTTTCTGCTAGAAACAGCTCCTTATCTAATGCAGCTAGGAGAGCTGTCTGGCTAAAATCATGGTCCGGAGATAACGCCTCTAAGATGAAATTATGTTCCATTCCATTTTCAGGGCTTAGGGTCTTCGGACCAGCTCTGGATACTATCTTAGAATCAGTATCAGACGCTAAGAAGGGTTTCCCAGAGGATAAACCCCGCCGAGCTCAATCCTTTCGGCGAGGTTCCCTGTCTAGAAGACAGTTCGATTCTAGAGGTCAGGGAAGATCAAGCAGAGGATCATATAAGAGTTACCATTCCCAGGGAGGAAAGAACAAGAATACGTTCTTTGGCTCCTCACATAGAACTAGGAGACAATGACGCCAACTTTATTGGCGGACGACTCCGTTATTTTGCAACAAACTGGGAACTGGTTACTCAGAATCAGTGGGTTCGCAGAACTATAGCGGAAGGTTATCGGATAGAGTGTTGCGCTCCGCCACCCGAAAGATATGTTCCCCCTACGGTGATCTCCACAGACTCGGTCATGTGGACAGATCTCCAGGACCTACTAAGGCTTTCTGTCATAATTCCTGTTCCCCGGGCAGAGTTAGGCAAGGGTCACTATTCCTCCCTCTTCACTATCTTAAAACCGTCCGGAGAATCCCGTACTATAATAAATCTGAAACCCCTAAACTATTGGGTCACATACAAGAGGTTCCGGATGGAATCAATCAGGTCTGCAACCCACCTTATAGACAAGGACGCGTTCATGTGCACTCTCGATCTGAAGAGTGCATACTACCATGTCCCAGTTCATCACTCATCACAAAGTCTTCTCAGGTTTGCAGTGCAGTTACCGACCCGGACCTGCCACTTTCAGTTTCAATGCCTACCCTTCGGGCTGGCCTCGGCTCCCCGAATATTCTCAAAATTGGTCTCGGAGATTGTGGCCTTTCTAAGAAGCAGAGGTACTATTATTGTTCCATACTTGGACGATTTTCTTATAGTGGCGCGAACAGAAGAGGCGCTGGTCGAACACAGAGATCGCTGCATTTCCATACTCAATTATCTGGGTTGGATAATAAATTGGGAAAAGTCAGATCTAGTTCCCGAACAAAAGAAAGTCTTCCTGGGTGTTATACTGGATTCAAGTCGAAGAATCTCTTTCTTACCTCGGAAGAAGCGAGAGTCCATACAGGATGTAACGAAGGTTCTAATGAAGCACCAGCCCTCTATAAGATCCGCCATGAAGGTTCTAGGTCAGATGACGGCTTGCATTCCATGCGTCAGATGGGCACAGTTCCACTCAAGACCCCTTCAGAAAGAGATTCTTTCGTCATGGAATCGGAACTACAGCTCGATAGACAGGACATTACATCTGTCAAAGACGGTAAAAGAATCTCTCCTTTGGTGGATGCAGCCAGACAATCTAAAGTTAGGAGTAAGATGGTCGACCTCCCCTTATGTAAAAGTTACCACGGACGCCAGTTCCTGGGGTTGGGGAGCTCATCTGAAGGGCAGAATACTACAGGGCAGATGGCCAGAAGAAATCCAGTATCGATCCTCAAACTTCAAGGAGCTCTACGCTGTATGGGAAGCCCTAAGAAGGAACCAATCCGAACTCAAAAATCAGCATATCAGGATTTACTCGGACAACATCACAGCAGTTTCGTTTTTGAATCACCAAGGAGGTCCCAGACATCGACCCCTTCAACAGTTGGCAGAGATGATATTCACCTGGGCAGAGCAGGTCGTCCTTTCCTTAACGGCAGTCCACCTGGAAGGTTCCCAGAATGTAATAGCAGACTACCTGAGCAGAAAGAAAGTGAGTCCTACGGAGTGGGAACTAAACCAGGATATCTTCAGAGATCTATGTCGGAGGTGGGGAACACCTCAAATAGACCTATTTGCAAACAGAAGAAATGCGAAGATTCCCAGGTTTTTCTCCCTGAACCCCTTGGACGATCCAGAGGGATTGGATGCCTTAAGCCAGAAATGGGAAGAACATCTGTTATATGCATTCCCACCTCTAGCGCTCATCCCGGCCGTATTACGGAAGATCAAGGAGGATCGGGCTACAGTAATAATGATCGCCCCTTATTGGCCAAAGAGGAGCTGGTTTTCTCTACTAACAGACATGTCAATCGAAAACCCCTTAGAGCTGCCTCTGAATCCGGACTTAATTCATCAAGGTCCGATCCATCATCCGGACCTGAAGAGATTACATCTCTCAGCCTGGATCCTGAGAGGGTGACCTTGAAGGCCAAAGGCTTATCTGACCAGGTCATAACCACAATCCATACAAAAAAAGGCTGCACTCTATCATACTAAAGCATGACAATATGGAATACATGAAATTTGGAATAGCAATATGGCTTTGGAATATAAGGAAAAATTTGAGACGCTTAGTATAAACATTTGGCCAAACATTTTGAAGCCCACCAACCATCGTCAAGGTGGTCTCAATACTGGTGAGTCCCTAACCTAATGTGAACATACCTCTATTAGGCTGATATCTGAATTTCTGGGTGAATATGCACCTCTGTCAGCAATGCCTGCATTTATGGGTAAAGTAGGGACCTGGTGTAATTAAATCCCCTCCACTATGCTGTAACATCTGGACGCTGCGTGTTTGGCGCTGCGCCAGCGCACAGCGCCAAACACGCAGCGTTTCCTGACCGTGGAAACTCACCCTTATAGAGGTATGTTCACATTAGGTTAGGGACTCACCAGTATTGAGACCACCTTGACGATGGTTGGTGGGCTTCAAAATGTTTGGCCAAATGTTTATACTAAGCGTCTCAAATTTTTCCTTATATTCCAAAGCCATATTGCTATTCCAAATTTCATGTATTCCATATTGTCATGCTTTAGTATGATAGAGTGCAGCCTTTTTTTGTATGTTTTACATGGGGGTAGCTTCCCTTGGCTTGCACCTAGTTCACATTAGTCTGGAAGTGCCAGTCAGGTTTTTTTGTCTATTGTATGTTAGCTTGCTGACCGAGCACTCCGCCCCCACCAGGTGGTGATTTTAATTACACCAGGTCCCTACTTTACCCATAAATGCAGGCATTGCTGACAGAGGTGCATATTCACCCAGAAATTCAGATATCAGCCCAATAGAGGTATGTTCACATTAGGTTAGGGACTCACCAGTATTGAGACCACCTTGACGATGGTTGGTGGGCTTCAAAATGTTTGGCCAAATGTTTATACTAAGCGTCTCAAATTTTTCCTTATATTCCAAAGCCATATTGCTATTCCAAATTTCATGTATTCCATATTGTCATGCTTTAGTATGATAGAGTGCAGCCTTTTTTTGTATGTTTTACATGGGGGTAGCTTCCCTTGGCTTGCACCTAGTTCACATTAGTCTGGAAGTGCCAGTCAGGTTTTTTTGTCTATTGTATGTTAGCTTGCTGACCGAGCACTCCGCCCCCACCAGGTGGTGATTTTAATTACACCAGGTCCCTACTTTACCCATAAATGCAGGCATTGCTGACAGAGGTGCATATTCACCCAGAAATTCAGATATCAGCCCAATAGAGGTATGTTCACATTAGGTTAGGGACTCACCAGTATTGAGACCACCTTGACGATGGTTGGTGGGCTTCAAAATGTTTGGCCAAATGTTTATACTAAGCGTCTCAAATTTTTCCTTATATTCCAAAGCCATATTGCTATTCCAAATTTCATGTATTCCATATTGTCATGCTTTAGTATGATAGAGTGCAGCCTTTTTTTGTATGTTTTACATGGGGGTAGCTTCCCTTGGCTTGCACCTAGTTCACATTAGTCTGGAAGTGCCAGTCAGGTTTTTTTGTCTATTGTATGTTAGCTTGCTGACCGAGCACTCCGCCCCCACCAGGTGGTGATTTTAATTACACCAGGTCCCTACTTTACCCATAAATGCAGGCATTGCTGACAGAGGTGCATATTCACCCAGAAATTCAGATATCAGCCCAATAGAGGTATGTTCACATTAGGTTAGGGACTCACCAGTATTGAGACCACCTTGACGATGGTTGGTGGGCTTCAAAATGTTTGGCCAAATGTTTATACTAAGCGTCTCAAATTTTTCCTTATATTCCAAAGCCATATTGCTATTCCAAATTTCATGTATTCCATATTGTCATGCTTTAGTATGATAGAGTGCAGCCTTTTTTTGTATGTTTTACATGGGGGTAGCTTCCCTTGGCTTGCACCTAGTTCACATTAGTCTGGAAGTGCCAGTCAGGTTTTTTTGTCTATAACCACAATCCAGGCCAGTAGAAAGCCAGTCACATCGGCTATCTATCTCAGAATCTGGAAACGCTTCTGTACAGTGAGTGGCGGGTCCGACTTGGTGACAGGCACTCCGGACATTCCTAAGATTTTAGATTTCCTCCAGTCAGGCTTCAACATGGGACTCAGACCCAGTACCCTAAAAGTTCAGATCGCTGCATTAAGCTCCTTCTTAGACTACTCACTAGCTTCTCACCCATGGGTGATAAGATTTGTTAAAGCTATTCAGAGACTACGGCCCACGATTAGACAGTGTCTCCCAATATGGGACCTTACTCTGGTACTCAGGGCTTTATGTAATGATTCATTCCGTAATAACAGCACAATGCCTATTTCCTTGCTTACCAGGAAAGCAGCTTTCCTGGTAGCAATTACCACTGCTAAAAGAATAGGTGAAATTCAGGCTCTATCCACTAGAGACCCATATTTTCAGGTTAGGGACGACAGCATTCTGTTAAGGTTGGATCCTGCTTTCTTACCCAAGGTTGCTTCAGATAGTAACCGTAATCAGGAGATTATCTTACCTTCTTTCTGTGATAACCCTTCCAACGAAAAGGAGCTGAGGCTCCATTCGTTGGATGTCAGAAAGGTGGTACTAGACTACATAGATGCCACTAAAGACTGGCGTATAGATTCGAACCTATTTGTCCTCTACGGAGGAATCAGTAAAGGGAAAAAGGCGTCTAAACCTTCCATCGCTAGATGGATTACCTCTTTAATTTCAGAGGCCTATTTAGCTGAAGGGTCAGAACCTCCGGCGGGCCTAAAGGCCCACTCAACCAGAGCATTAGCTGCCTCCTGGGCAGAGAGGGCAGGCGCCTCTCTGGAACAAATTTGTAAGGCGGCAACATGGGCTAGAATTGATACATTCTGCAAACATTATAAGATAGATGTACTTTCTAACCGGCAGACGGCCTTTGGTAGGAAAGTTCTGCAGGCGGTGATCCCACCCTAAGGAGCTTTCTTTGGTACTCCCCATGGTGCTGTCAGGAGGGACGTCCTGGAAAAAGGTCATTAGACCTACCGCTAATTAGGTTTCCAGGAGTCCATCCTGACAGCACTGGTAGCTCCCTCCCTCTTCAATACGTCATATGCTGTAATATGATTTTCAATAATTAAAGTGTTTTGTGCATTATACATGTCATGGTTCTTGATACAACACTGAGGAAAAGGGGGCGGGGAGGGGACTTTTAATCTCTTGTGTGTTTCCTGTCCCAGCAAAGAGGAGGACGTCCCATGGTGCTGTCAGGATGGACTCCTGGAAACCTAATTAGCGGTAGGTCTAATGACCCTTTTTTCAGGGTTGTCAGGATGTAACCAGGTTGTGGAGCATGAAATCCTGACGGAACCGCATGTGCGGATGAACCAAAAGCTGTATCAAATTCCTGAATCCCACCGTGAGGTGATCTCAAAAGGAGGTGAGGAGAATGTGAAGCATGGGTGTCATCGAGGAATCAAAGAATGACTGGTCCAGCCCCATTCTCCTGGTACCAAAGCCTGAAAGAAAATGGTGTTTTTGGAACAACTATGGGGAGCTAAATGAGGTTTCAAAATTTGAAGCGTATCCGATGCCCCGCATTGATGAACTCATTGGAAGGCTAGGGTAATCCAGGTACATCACCAGCCTGAACCTAAGGAAAGGGTACTGGCAAATCCTCCTGTCTCAAAGTGCCAAGGAAAAGATGGACTTCTCGACACCTGATGGTTGCTTCCTGTATACCAGGAAGCCATTCGGACTGCAAGGAGCCCCAGCTACCTTCCAAAGGGCCATGGACCGGTTCACAGCTTCTCATAAAAAATATGCCGCAGCTTACCTGGATGATATTGTAGTCTTTAGCCCAAATTGGGGAAGTCATCTACAGAAGGTCAAGGCAGTACTAGATGCACTAGGGAAAACAGAGCTTACCATAAACCCATAGAAGTGCTCTATGAGGAAAGAAGAGGCAAAATACTTGGGCTATATCGTTGCAAGGCGAAAAATCAAGATGCAATTTAATAAGGTAGAGGTAATCCAGAATTGGCACCAAGAAGGGCATTTCTGGGAATTGTGGGATACTATCGGCAATTTATCCCCAATTTCACCATGATACCTGCCCCCTGACTGATCTTATTAAAGGGCACGAAGACGTTAATAGTCAAATGATCTTCTGAAGCGGAGGTGGCATTGCAGGAGTCGAAGATACATAAGTTGAAAAAAAGACTTAGGTACATCAAGTTCAACCTTTCTCCATTAATTAAGCATTTTGTTACTAATTTAACTAAAACCTACAATGTTATGTGTATAGAGGAAATCATACAGCCCTTTTTTAAAAGCAGTCATAGTGTCTGCCATTGATACCTTTTGTGGTAGGGCATTCCACAGTCGAACTGTAAAGAGCCCTTTCCTATTTGGCTGCCTTTCTATCACCCGTAATGAATGTCCTCTGGTCCTTAATATGGTCTTTGGAATGAATAGTCATGTTTTAGTCCTATGTACTGACCACACATATTTTAAAAT
>JARQOD010001811.1:0-30771 GCA_033576555.1 Oophaga sylvatica | reverse complement strand
AGATGTATGCCTCAGAGGTCGGTTTGGCAGCTGTGTTGACCTAGGAAAGAGATGGGGACGACATCAAGCCCTATACCTGAGTAGGAAACTTTCCTCCTGTGAAAAGAAGTATGCCATAGTAGAGAAAGAGCGCTTGGCCATCAAATGGGCAATTGACACTCTGAGGTACTACCTGTTAGGCTGGAAGTTCAGGCTTGTATCAGATAATGCACCCATGAGATGAATGAGGGAAAGAAAAGGGAAGAATGCTCAGGTGACTAGATGCTTTCTAGCGCTCCAGGATTTTAGTTTTAATATGGAGCACAGGCCCGGGAAACTACATGGTAATGCAGATGCCCTGTGCAGACTCCCCTGCTTCATGTGTAAAGGTGACAAAACCCCCAGCTTTGGGCAAAGGGAGGAATATGTGACAAAATTACTGGCAATTAGTGTTGAGCATTCCGATACCGCAAGTATCGGGTATCGGCCGATATTCGCGTTATCGGAATTCCGATACTTAATTCCGATACTTTTTCCATATCGTATACCGGAATCGGAAGTTCCCATAATTCTTTGAGAGGCAATGTGATTTTAGTCAGCCAATGAGGAATCCTACGAAGTGTGGGCACATCCTGTAATGCTGCGGTCATCTTAACTAATGGCATGGCTGTGATTGGCTGCTGAAATGATGTCAGAATGCACTATAAAAGGCGCCGCCGCCATTTTAGCGTCACTGTGCTGTGAACTCAGTAAGGGACAGAACGCTACTCTGCTCACTCTGAGGGACAGTTAGATATTGCGATTTTGTGTACTACTGTGCTTGAGGCAGGCTAGTTTACCAACCGCTGTGTAAAGCTTCATTTTGCCAGTGTTGTTTTAACAGCTCTGTGCAAGGTGTGTGTGTGACAGTGCAGGTGACGCTGCAGTTTGCTCTGCATCCACCGCTGTTTGTAGGCATCTGCACGTGTCACTGACTCTTTTTTTTTTATTTTATTTAGTGGAATTGGTGCAGCTCCATTATATTAGAAAAAAATCAAATCTATTAGTGTGACGTGCTTCCATCCGTATACAATACATTGGTTGCAAACACTATAGAAGTACACAAAGGAGCTTTTCACAGATAGTGAATAGTTGTGTTTCAGTGTTCACTGCAGTCTGTGAGGTTTTGATTTTTTGAGTGCAGATCACGCTCCAGTTAGTTCTTCAACCACTGCTGGTTGTAGTCTGCTGAGCGTGTGTCACTGCCTCATCCTTCACATTTTTCTCTAATTGGTGCTGCTCCATTTTAGTGGAAAAAAATCTAATCTATTAGTGTGACGCGCTTCCATCCGTATACAATACATTGGTTGCAAACACTATAGAAGTACACAAAGGAGCTTTTCACAGATAGTGAATAGTTGTGTTTCAGTGTTCACTGTAGTCTGTGAGCTTTTCATTTTGTGAGTGCAGATTACGCTCCAGTTTGTACTTCAACCACTGCCGGTTGTAGTCTGCTGAGCGTGTGTCACTGCCTCATCCTTCACATTTTTCTCTAATTGGTGCTGCTCCATTTTAGTGGAAAAAAATCTAATCTATTAGTGTGACGCGCTTCCATCCGTATACAATACATTGGTTGCAAACACTATAGAAGTACACAAAGGAGCTTTTCACAGATAGTGAATAGTTGTGTTTCAGTGTTCACTGTAGTCTGTGAGCTTTTCATTTTGTGAGTGCAGATTACGCTCCAGTTTGTACTTCAACCACTGCCGGTTGTAGTCTGCTGAGCGTGTGTCACTGCCTCATCCTTCACATTTTTCTCTAATTGGTGCTGCTCCATTTTAGTGGAAAAAAATCTAATCTATTAGTGTGACGCGCTTCCATCCGTATACAATACATTGGTTGCAAACACTATAGAAGTACACAAAGGAGCTTTTCACAGATAGTGAATAGTTGTGTTTCAGTGTTCACTGTAGTCTGTGAGCTTTTCATTTTGTGAGTGCAGATTACGCTCCAGTTTGTACTTCAACCACTGCCGGTTGTAGTCTGCTGAGCGTGTGTCACTGCCTCATCCTTCACATTTTTCTCTAATTGGTGCTGCTCCATTTTAGTGGAAAAAAATCTAATCTATTAGTGTGACGCGCTTCCATCCGTATACAATACATTGGTTGCAAACACTATAGAAGTACACAAAGGAGCTTTTCACAGATAGTGAATAGTTGTGTTTCAGTGTTCACTGTAGTCTGTGAGCTTTTCATTTTGTGAGTGCAGATTACGCTCCAGTTTGTACTTCAACCACTGCCGGTTGTAGTCTGCTGAGCGTGTGTCACTGCCTCATCCTTCACATTTTTCTCTAATTGGTGCTGCTCCATTTTAGTGGAAAAAAATCTAATCTATTAGTGTGACGCGCTTCCATCCGTATACAATACATTGGTTGCAAACACTATAGAAGTACACAAAGGAGCCTTTCACAGATAGTGAATAGTTGTGTTTCAGTGTTCACTGTAGTCTGTGAGGAATAACCACACTTAGGCCTTAACTTTTCTGACTTTCTTTATCAATCTACCAAGATGAAGAAGTCAGTGAGTAAGGCACGTGGTCGTGGTCGAGGCCGTGGATTTGCAGCAGGGAGAGGACGTGGGGATTCTGTGGCTGCTGCCGCACCCAGTGACACAGCATCCACCAGTTTTCCCCGTGAGCGTTCCTTTATGCGCACTTTTGTAGGAGCTCAGCGTACCCCCCTGCTGCGTGAAGAACAAATTGAAGCCGTTGTTGGTTGGATGGCAGCCAATGCATCGACTTCAATACCTTCCACCTCCTCTCAGGACCACAGCACTGTTGAACAACCATCAGTCTCTTCACCGCCTGCCAAATTGCCCAGGCAGTCAGAGAGCTCTGTACAGGAGCCAGCTGAGTCTCTGCTTCTGTTCTCAGAATCTGTTGGCTTGGAAACAGGGGCCCAGCCAAGCAGCATTCTGGAATGTGAAGAAGAGGCAGTATGCAGTGATGCGCAACAGCTGTGTCTCTCTGAATCTGAAGAGGCGGGTGAGCCAGTGCCGATGGTCAGCACACCGCAGAACGCATCTGATGATGATGAGACTCAGTTGCCAGTTTCTGTTGAGCATGGTGCTGGCCAGACCACCCAACAACAGCAGGTGTTGGAAGAGGGTAGTGGTGGAGATGATGAGGTCCAAGACCCAACATGGCGTGAGGAACAGGAAGGTGGTGGGAGCAGCTCTGAGGAAGAGATTGCACCAACGGTCCAAACAGTAGGGAGAGGTAGGCTGCAGACTCGCTTGCCTGTAGCCTCCAGTTTGGCACCCGTTCGGAGCAATTCTCTTACAACAGCCAAACCGGGCGCTCCCAGGACTTGCTCTGCGTGGTCCTTTTTTGATACAGTTGCAGATGATATTTGCTATGTAAAATGCAAGCTGTGTAATCAAAAAATTAAAAGAGGTAAAAGTGTCAGTAACCTTAATACAACAAATATGTGGAAACATGTGCGGTCAAAGCACTTTGTTGAGTTACAAAGACACACTGGAGATGTAGGCCAACCTACAGCAGCACCTACATCTTCAGCTCCTGTTGGAGCCTCTTCCTCCAGTTCACACACAGCTGGTAAGGCTTCCTCAAAGGATCGCCATGGAAGAACCTCTGTCACTGTTGTCCAGAGACACAGTGTTATTCCACCCACAGCTGCAAGTTCCCTGTCATCCTCACACACCCAGGCCACAAAACAGCCATCGGTAGCACAGGCATGGGATAAAAGACGGCCATACTCGGCAAACCATCCACGAGCACAGGCTCTGAATGCTGGCATTGCAAAACTCCTGTCCCTTGAAATGCTGTCATTCAGGCTGGTGGAGACTGACAGTTTCCGTGAATTAATGGCATTGGCAGTCCCACAATACAATGTGCCCAGCCGATTTTATTTCAGCAGGCAAGCCGTCCCTGGTCTGCAAAAGCATGTTGAGGCAAAAATTAAACATGCGCTACTAAACGCCGTCAGTAGCAAGGTCCACCTGACCACCGATGCGTGGACCAGTACCCATGGCCAGGGACGATACCTTTCACTCACTGCCCATTGGGTGAATGTTGTGGAGCCGGGTACAGATCTTGCGAGTGGCGCTGTACGTGTTCTGCCAACTCCAAGGATTGCCGGAATCAAGTCTGTCCACATTGACTCCTCCTCCTACTCCAGTTCCTCAGAATCATCGCTGCAGGAGCCGTCACGGTCTACCTCCACATGGACCCGTGGACGCTTACCTGATGCGACCGATATGAGCACAGCCGTGGCCAAACGGCAACAGGCCGTTCTGAAATTAATTCCCATGGGGAATCGAAGCCACACAGCGCAGGAGGTCTGGAATGCCATCAAGCAGGAGAGCGACGTGTGGTTTTTGCCAGCGAATCTCCAGCCAGGCTTGGTAGTGTGTGACAATGGCCGAAATCTGGTGGCAGCTCTGGGCCTTGGCAACCTCACTCACATACCATGTCTGGCACATGTGCTCAACTTGGTCGTGCAGAGTTTTTTGAGGGACTATCCGGATCTTGATGCACTGCTGCACAAGGTCCGCCTAGAGTGCGCTCACTTGCGACGTTCCAGCATGCCAGATCGCGCATTGCAGCTCTGCAACGCAGATTGCGCCTTCCTGAACATCGCATCATATGTGACGTATCCACCAGGTGGAATTCAACGTTACATATGTTGGAGCGGTTGTGTGAGCAGCAGCCAGCAGTTATGGAGTATCAGCTGCATCAGGCGCAATCAACACGCAATTTGCGCCGTCCACACTTCACCATTAATGAGTGGGCCACTATGAAGGACATGTGCCACGTTTTGCGTGCGTTTGATGAGTCAACGCGGATGGCGAGTGCAGATGATGCACTAGTCAGCCTGACTGTCCCCCTTATCTGCCTGCTTCAAAAAACACTGCAAGCAATAAGGGATGAGGTTTTGGAAGAGGTGGAGGATGAGGAGTCACAAATTCCATCACCTTCTGGAAAGTCAGCGCAACGTGGTTCCTCACAAAGGGCTGGGCAGGGCTCACTTTGTGAGGAGGATGAGGAGGAGGAGTCAATGGAGGAGGAAGACATCGCTCCAGAGGGAGGTACACAACGCTCTAGTCAGTATGTAGAGCGAGGGTGGGGTGATGCAGAGCAGGCAGAGATAACGCCTCTTGCAGAGGACAGCGTTTCTTTGCCAGTTGGGAGTCTGCAGCACATGGTTGATTTCATGCTGCAGTGCCTAAGAAACGACCGCCGCATCGCCCACATTCTCACGACGTCTGATTATTGGGTGTACACCCTCCTAGACCCTCGCTACCGGGACAACGTCAAAAGCCTCATCACACCGTTGAACCGGGAGCGTAAAATGCGGGAGTACCAAGACACACTGGTGCAATCCCTAATGTTCTACCTTACTGCCGAGAGCACTGCTGCTGCTACTGCTTTACAAAGCAGCTCTGTGCGTCGAGGCAGTGTAGAGAGCTCTGCAACAAGAGGGAGCACACGCAGTGCCTCTGCACAGGGAAAGACCAGTATGTTCAAAATGTGGCAAAGTTTTGTGGCAGCGCCACAAATGTCTACACCATCCGAGAGGGCTCCAGTCAGCGGGAGGCAACGTATCCGTCAGATGGTGACAGACTACTTGGCTTTGCCTCTCAGTGTACTCCCAGATGGCTCTTCCCCATTCAAGTTTTGGGTCTCTAAGCTGGATACATGGCCAGAGCTTAGCCAGTATGCATTGGAGGTGCTGGCTTGCCCTGCTGCCAGTGTATTATCGGAGCGCGTCTTTAGTGCTGCAGGTGGTGTACTAACAGACCGTCGCATGCGACTATCCTCCGATAATGTAGACCGGCTTACTTTTCTGAAAATGAACAAGGCATGGATCTCGCCAGAATTTCGTCTGTCCGTTTTCAGATTAAATAACTGGTTCGCAACGTTATCCATGTCTCCTGTTATGTTCATCTTTCTACCACCTGAACTCTACTCCCTGGGCTCCAACACTGCCAGTTGCTGCTCAGAAGTGTCGTGTCCACAGAACAAAACACAAGCTCTACTGTTAGTGGGGTTCAGTAACGCCAGCTGTTCCCCTGCTGTGTCAACGGCAAGAAGTGTCCTGTTCCCGACACATGGACAGAAAAACACATGACCAACATGCTCCAAATAGGGAAGAGCCGTCACCCTGCTTGTTATGCTGAAAACATGAAATTGTGAAGTTTTGCAGGCCTAGAATGATAAATTTTTATGACAAATATGGACAAATAATAATTTGTCATCACAGCGCATATCTGCACATGTCTATTAGAAATGGTAACAAAAAATAAAACATAGTCTACTCTTCACATTTTTAAATTAATGCATAAAAGTACATTTCAGACTTATGAATTAATGCTTTTTAAGGAACTTTATCTGTACCTGTAAGATAATGCACTCAATGGATGTACGAATCATTAAATCCTCATCATCATCATCACGAGTTTTATTTATGACAGACATTATAAAATACACATACTGATGCCAACTGTAACTTCAAACACCATATATGAAATGGCCAGCATGTAAACATGGTAATAATGTCCAATAATAAATTATTACATCTAGAAAGTGCATCATGCATACTGACAATAGGTACTTATACCTGCAAGTGCTGTTGAAACAACCACAAGAGATATAAATTAATACTGGTATATAGGTATCACAGTGCATAGTTACTCATGGACAATGTTGATGTAATACTGTATCTCAATTAAGTCAGCGTCAACCATTAGGCTTGTTAGTCTTGTACATTGTTAAAGAGGGAACGTAATTTTTTGGTTTGTCATAGGTGTAGTATTACACATTAAATTATTACTGCTGTATTTTTTTTTGCGTCCCTAGTGCGCAATAACGCAGCCTAACCTCACATTTGATAGTCAGCTAATTGCCACACGCTACCCTACCCTACGCGTGACAGTAGGAAGGTAGTGTTGACGGATAAAGCTTTGCGCAACCAGACATTCTTTTACCCTCTTCAACACTCTACAAGCAAAAAATGCATGATTTCAGCCGCAGACTTTATTGACGTACAGTATAACATCGGCATTACCCATCAGAGGCTGTCCACTGTCTGATACAGACATAGAATATACCTTTGCTATCCGTAGCCTTTGTTTCACCTACACTTGCAGGCACACACTTAAATTGTGACAAACAATGCCTAATGTTTTTTTAAATGGTTATTTTTTATTGTACATTATTGTGTCATCAATCACATTGATGAGTCCATGCTGGACATGTCATACATGCTATAGAAAGTTACGATTTTATGAACTTAAATAATTGAATTGTCTGTGACTGTCACATAAAATTTGCGATGATGATGATGAGTGACTATTACAAAATCCATTGTCTTCACTATGTTATGGTTTAACATAGCGTTCCTTAAGCATTATTCATAAAAAAAAAAATTTACTTTTATTCTTAAATTTACAACACTATATTTTGTTACCAATTTTTTGGGTGTTGTGTTGTTCCATTTATTTTTGGCATGTGCATATATGCGTTTATATTTGTATTTTCTTTATTTTTCCTTCTTGAAATTAGAAAACATGTGTATCTTTGTACCGTGTTAGCCAGTAGATAGAAAAATATTTAGACTTCAGAGTCAGCAGTGGTTGATACCTTTTTAATGGATAACTGAAAAGATGGAAACAAATTGCAAGCTTTCAAGGCTACTCACGTCTCTTCATCAGGGAAAGACTAACTAAAAAAATTAAGCATCACATATTTCTATACACAACAGGACACAGGAATAGTGCAATAGGTAAGACAAGTAAGTGACGTGTATCAGAACTGTCATTATCTCACAGGGATGAACATAAATATTGGAACAGTTCCTAGATAAGGATAGAAAGTTTGATTGCCCTCTCATTGGCGTATTTTTTGGGGTTTTCATGACCCTGGAAGGGCATAGACGCAGATTCCTTAATTGATATAGAATGACATAAATCCATGTGATCTATTCATTCCATCACTAACAGTGTCAAAGGTCATGATGAGCTTATATTCTGAAACCTTTGTACGTTTCTCATATTTGAAGTTATATTTTAATAACAGTAATTCCATATCCATGATGCTATGACCGGGCATACAAAAGTCTTTTGCCACAGGTAAATTCATTAATTTATCTGTGATTGTGTGGCGCTGATAATTCATCCTTGTTCTCCTTTTTGTTGCCGGTCTCCCCTCACTTGTCCCTCCCTCACTTGTCTTAGCTATTCCTGTGTCCTGTTGTGTGTAGAAATATGTGATTCTTCATTTTTGGCTTTACTCTTAGCCTGATGAAGACACCTGAGTAGTCTCGAAAGCTTTGAATTTGTTACCATATTTTCAGTTAGCCATTAAACGTTATCAACCACAGAGGACTGTCAAGTATAAATATTTTTCTATTCTTGTAATTGAAATTTATCATTTTATTGTTGTAGTAAAACTTCATTTATTCTTGTTTGAAGTACATACATTTGCAATGGCCACGTAACAAGGCAATAACTCAATATTTTATGCCTACACCCTCCTTGACCCTGGGCTTCAACAGCGCCAGTTGCTGCTCAGAAGTGTTAGATGCACAGATGAAAACAATCGCTGATGTGTTTGTGGGGTTCAGTAACGCCTGCTGTTCCCCTGCTGTGTGTCTGGCAAAAATTACTGCTGCTAACTACAACTTCAACTTCAAACGTCTCATACTAGGCCTCTGCCTACACCCTCCTTGACCCTGGGCTTCAACACGCCAGTTTGCTGCTCAGTAAGTGTTGATGCACAGATGAAAACAATCGCTGATGTGTTTGTGGGTTCAGTAACGCCTGCTGTTCCCCTGCTGTGTCCTGGCAAATTACTGCCTGCTAACTAGCAAACTCTCTAACTTCAAACGTTCATCTGTAGGCCACTCTGCCTACACCCTCTCTTACCCTGGGTTACAACACGCCAGTTGTTGCTCGGAAGTGCTGTTAGCACAGTCTACACTTGCCCTGTGTTATGTGGGGTTCAGTAATGTCAGCTGTTCCCCTGCTGTGTGTACGGCAAAAATGTCACTGCTGCCTCCAACCATGTTCTTCTCATCCCTGGTACAACACCGCCAGTTGTTTCTCGGAAGTGCTGTTGCACAGTCTACACTTGCTCCTGTGTTACTGGGTTCAGTAATGTCAGCTGTTCCCGCTGTGTGAACGCAAAAAGTCCTGCTGCCTCCACATGTTCTATTCTCATCCCTGGGTACAACATCGCAGTTGTTTCTGGAAGTGTGTTAGCACAGTTACACTTGCTCCTGTGTTACTGGGGTTCAGTAATGTCAGCTGTTCCCCTGCTGTGTGAACGGCAAATAGTCCTGCTGCCTCCACCTGTTCTCTTCTCATCCCTGGGTTACACACACGCCAGTTGTTTCTCGAAGTGCTGTTAGCACAGTTAACTTGCTCCTGTGTTACTGGGGTTCAGTAATGTCAGCTGTTCCCCTGCTGTGTGAACGGCAAAAAGTCCTGCTGCCTCACCATGTTCTCTTCTCATCCCTGGGCTACAACACCGCCAGTTTGTTCTCGGAAGTGCTGTTAGCACAGTCTACACTTGCTCCTGTGTTACTGGGGTTCAGTAATGTCAGCTGTTCCCCTGCTGTGTGAACGGCAAAAGTCCTGCTGCCTCCACCATGTTCTCTTCTCATCCCTGGGTTACAACACCGCCAGTTGTTTCTCGGAAGTGCTGTTAGCACAGTCTACACTTGCTCCTGTGTTACTGGGGTTCAGTAATGTCAGCTGTTCCCCTGCTGTGTGAACGGCAAAAAGTCCTGCTGCCTCCACCTGTTCTCTTCTCATCCTGGGTTACAACACCGCCAGTTGTTTCTCGGAAGTGCTGTTAGCACAGTCTACACTTGCTCCGTGTTACTGGGGTTCAGTAATGTCAGCTGTTCCCCTGCTGTGTGAACGGCAAAAAGTCCTGCTGCCTCCACCTGTTCTCTTCTCATCCCTGGGTACAACACGCCAGTTGTTTCTCGGAAGTGCTGTTAGCACAGTCTACACTTGCTCCGTGTTACTGGGGTTCAGTAATGTCAGCTGTTCCCCTGCTGTGTGAACGGCAAAAGTCCTGCTGCCTCACCTGTTCTCTTCTCATCCCTGGGTTACAACACCGCCAGTTGTTTCTCGGAAGTGCTGTTAGCACAGTCTACACTTGCTCCGTGTTACTGGGGTTCAGTAATGTCAGCTGTTCCCCTGCTGTGTGAACGCAAAAGTCCTGCTGCCTCCACCCTGTTCTCTTCTCATCCCTGGGTTACAACACCGCCAGTTGTTTCTCGGAAGTGCTGTTAGCACAGTCTACACTTGCTCCGTGTTACTGGGGTTCAGTAATGTCAGCTGTTCCCCTGCTGTGTGAACGGCAAAAGTCCTGCTGCCTCCACCATGTTCTCTTCTCATCCCTGGGTACAACACCGCCAGTTGTTTCTCGGAAGTGCTGTTAGCACAGTCTACACTTGCTCCTGTGTTACTGGGGTTCAGTAATGTCAGCTGTTCCCCTGCTGTGTGAACGGCAAAAGTCCTGCTGCCTCCACCCTGTTCTCTTCTCATCCCTGGGTTACAACACCGCCAGTTGTTTCTCGGAAGTGCTGTTAGCACAGTCTACACTTGCTCCGTGTTACTGGGGTTCAGTAATGTCAGCTGTTCCCCTGCTGTGTGAACGGCAAATAGTCCTGCTGCCTCCACCCTGTTCTCTTCTCATCCCTGGGTTACAACACCGCCAGTTGTTTCTCGGAAGTGCTGTTAGCACAGTCTACACTTGCTCCCGTGTTACTGGGGTTCAGTAATGTCAGCTGTTCCCCTGCTGTGTGAACGGCAAAAAGTCCTGCTGCCTCCACCATGTTCTCTTCTCATCCCTGGTTACAACACCGCCAGTTGTTTCTCGGAAGTGCTGTTAGCACAGTCTACACTTGCTCCCGTGTTACTGGGGTTCAGTAATGTCAGCTGTTCCCCTGCTGTGTGAACGGCAAAAAGTCCTGCTGCCTCCACCATGTTCTCTTCTCATCCCTGGGTTACAACACCGCCAGTTGTTTCTCGAAGTGCTGTTAGCACAGTCTACACTTGCTCCTGTGTTACTGGGGTTCAGTAATGTCAGCTGTTCCCCTGCTGTGTGAACGGCAAAAAGTCCTGCTGCCTCCACCATGTTCTCTTCTCATCCCTGGGCTACAACACCGCCAGTTGTTTCTCGGAAGTGCTGTTAGCACAGTCTACACTTGCTCCGTGTTACTGGGGTTCAGTAATGTCAGCTGTTCCCCTGCTGTGTGAACGGCAAAAGTCCTGCTGCCTCCACCTGTTCTCTTCTCATCCCTGGGTTACAACACCGCCAGTTGTTTCTCGGAAGTGCTGTTAGCACAGTCTACACTTGCTCCGTGTTTACTGGGGTTCAGTAATGTCAGCTGTTCCCCTGCTGTGTGAACGGCAAATAGTCCTGCTGCCTCCACCTGTTCTCTTCTCATCCCTGGGTTACAACACCGCCAGTTGTTTCTCGGAAGTGCTGTTAGCACAGTCTACACTTGCTCCCGTGTTACTGGGGTTCAGTAATGTCAGCTGTTCCCCTGCTGTGTGAACGGCAAAAAGTCCTGCTGCCTCCACCATGTTCTCTTCTCATCCCTGGGTTACAACACCGCCAGTTGTTTCTCGGAAGTGCTGTTAGCACAGTCTACACTTGCTCCCGTGTTACTGGGGTTCAGTAATGTCAGCTGTTCCCCTGCTGTGTGAACGGCAAATAGTCCTGCTGCCTCCCCTGTTCTCTTCTCATCCCTGGGTTACAACACCGCCAGTTGTTTCTCGGAAGTGCTGTTAGCACAGTCTACACTTGCTCCCGTGTTACTGGGGTTCAGTAATGTCAGCTGTTCCCCTGCTGTGTGAACGGCAAATAGTCCTGCTGCCTCCACCTGTTCTCTTCTCATCCCTGGGTTACAACACCGCCAGTTGTTTCTCGGAAGTGCTGTTAGCACAGTCTACACTTGCTCCCGTGTTACTGGGGTTCAGTAATGTCAGCTGTTCCCTGCTGTGTGAACGGCAAAAAGTCCTGCTGCCTCCACCATGTTCTCTCTCATCCCTGGCTACAACACCGCCAGTTGTTTCTCGGAAGTGCTGTTAGCACAGTCTACACTTGCTCCTGTGTTACTGGGGTTCAGTAATGTCAGCTGTTCCCCTGCTGTGTGAACGGCAAAAGTCCTGCTGCCTCCACCATGTTCTCTTCTCATCCCTGGGCTACAACACCGCCAGTTGTTTCTCGAAGTGCTGTTAGCACAGTTACACTTGCTCCCGTGTTACTGGGGTTCAGTAATGTCAGCTGTTCCCCTGCTGTGTGAACGGCAAATAGTCCTGCTGCCTCCACCCTGTTCTCTTCTCATCCCTGGGTTACAACACCGCCAGTTGTTTCTCGGAAGTGCTGTTAGCACAGTCTACACTTGCTCCCGTGTTACTGGGGTTCAGTAATGTCAGCTGTTCCCCTGCTGTGTGAACGGCAAAAGTCCTGCTGCCTCCACCTGTTCTCTTCTCATCCCTGGGTTACAACACCGCCAGTTGTTTCTCGGAAGTGCTGTTAGCACAGTCTACACTTGCTCCGTGTTACTGGGGTTCAGTAATGTCAGCTGTTCCCCTGCTGTGTGAACGGCAAAAAGTCCTGCTGCCTCCACCATGTTCTCTTCTCATCCCTGGGCTACAACACCGCCAGTTGTTTCTCGGAAGTGCTGTTAGCACAGTTAACACTTGCTCCGTGTTACTGGGTTCAGTAATGTCAGCTGTTCCCCTGCTGTGTGAACGGCAAATAGTCCTGCTGCCTCCACCCTGTTCTCTTCTCATCCCTGGGTTACAACACCGCCAGTTGTTTCTCGGAAGTGCTGTTAGCACAGTCTACACTTGCTCCCGTGTTACTGGGGTTCAGTAATGTCAGCTGTTCCCCTGCTGTGTGAACGGCAAAAGTCCTGCTGCCTCCACCCTGTTCTCTTCTCATCCCTGGGTTACAACACCGCCAGTTGTTTCTCGGAAGTGCTGTTAGCACAGTCTACACTTGCTCCCGTGTTACTGGGGTTCAGTAATGTCAGCTGTTCCCCTGCTGTGTGAACGGCAAAAAGTCCTGCTGCCTCCACCATGTTCTCTTCTCATCCCTGGGCTACAACACCGCCAGTTGTTTCTCGGAAGTGCTGTTAGCACAGTTAACACTTGCTCCCGTGTTACTGGGGTTCAGTAATGTCAGCTGTTCCCCTGCTGTGTGAACGGCAAATAGTCCTGCTGCCTCCACCCTGTTCTCTTCTCATCCCTGGGTTACAACACCGCCAGTTGTTTCTCGGAAGTGCTGTTAGCACAGTCTACACTTGCTCCCTGTGTTACTGGGGTTCAGTAATGTCAGCTGTTCCCCTGCTGTGTGAACGGCAAATAGTCCTGCTGCCTCCACCCTGTTCTCTTCTCATCCCTGGGTTACAACACCGCCAGTTGTTTCTCGGAAGTGCTGTTAGCACAGTCTACACTTGCTCCCGTGTTACTGGGGTTCAGTAATGTCAGCTGTTCCCCTGCTGTGTGAACGGCAAAAAGTCCTGCTGCCTCCACCATGTTCTCTTCTCATCCCTGGGCTACAACACCGCCAGTTGTTTCTCGGAAGTGCTGTTAGCACAGTTAACACTTGCTCCCGTGTTACTGGGGTTCAGTAATGTCAGCTGTTCCCCTGCTGTGTGAACGGCAAATAGTCCTGCTGCCTCCACCCTGTTCTCTTCTCATCCCTGGGTTACAACACCGCCAGTTGTTTCTCGGAAGTGCTGTTAGCACAGTCTACACTTGCTCCCGTGTTACTGGGGTTCAGTAATGTCAGCTGTTCCCCTGCTGTGTGAACGGCAAAAAGTCCTGCTGCCTCCACCCTGTTCTCTTCTCATCCCTGGGTTACAACACCGCCAGTTGTTTCTCGGAAGTGCTGTTAGCACAGTCTACACTTGCTCCCGTGTTACTGGGGTTCAGTAATGTCAGCTGTTCCCCTGCTGTGTGAACAGCAAAAAGTCCTGCTGCCTCCACCATGTTCTCTTCTCATCCCTGGGCTACAACACCGCCAGTTGTTTCTCGGAAGTGCTGTTAGCACAGTTAACACTTGCTCCCGTGTTACTGGGGTTCAGTAATGTCAGCTGTTCCCCTGCTGTGTGAACGGCAAAAAGTCCTGCTGCCTCAACTTTAATTTCCATGGGTACCTTCTGCTACCCATCCGGGTTCCAGTACCGTCAGCTGGTTCTCCGCAGTGCCTTTGGCCTAGGTGCCTCCATGTCGGTATCCGAGTTCCAGCAACGTCTGCTGGTCCTTGGTAGTGCTTTGGAGCACAGGTACCTCCTGCTTAGTAACCCTGTCCCAGTAACGTCAGCTGGTCCTCGGTTGTGCCATTGGCTCTTTTCCTTCTGCTGACCCTCCGGGTTCCAGCACAGTCAGCTGGTCCTCGTTACTTTCATTGGCTCTTGTACCTTCTGCTACTCATCCGGGTTCCAGTACCGTCAGCTGGTTCTCCGCAGTGCCTTTGGCCTAGGTGCCTCCATGTCGGTATCCGAGTTCCAGCAACGTCTGCTGGTCCTTGGTAGTGCTTTAGAGCACAGGTACCTCCTGCTTAGTAACCCTGTCCCAGTAACGTCAGCTGGTCCTCGGTTGTGCCATTGGCTCTTTTCCTTCTGCTGACCCTCCGGGTTCCAGCACAGTCAGCTGGTCCTCGTTACTTTCATTGGCTCTTGTACCTTCTGCTACTCATCCAGGTTCCAGTACCGTCAGCTGGTTCTCCGCAGTGCCTTTGGCCTAGGTGCCTCCATGTCGGTATCCGAGTTCCAGCAACGTCTGCTGGTCCTTGGTAGTGCTTTAGAGCACAGGTACCTCCTGCTTAGTAACCCTGTCCCAGTAACGTCAGCTGGTCCTCGGTTGTGCCATTGGCTCTTTTCCTTCTGCTGACCCTCCGGGTTCCAGCACAGTCAGCTGGTCCTCGTTACTTCCATTGGCTTTTGTACCATCACCAACAGGACAAAGAAGGTTAAGACAAACTACAAGATACAGAACAAGAGACAGAAGAACAATAAGCAGAAGATCAAAAAGCAGAAGAACATTAAGTATAAGACCAAAATGAAGAGCAAAATATATGCTCTAAATTCTAAGCAGAAGAAGACTAAGCAGTGTATGGGGGTGAGTCCGTTCCTCCTCGTGGTGCCCCTGGAAAATGCCTGATGCTGCTGCAGGCTAAACTGAACGCGGACAAATACTGTTGTAATTAAAATCTTTCGTGACAGCAAGAACGGAAGGATGAAAATTCAGAGTTTTACAGATTACAAGTACAGGAATGTCTGTCACAAATAAGAATATGATGAAAAGGATGAATAGGAAGAACATGAAGAAGTAGAATATGAAGAATAATAACTGTTTAATAAGAACAATATAAGTAATGTTAACAAAAAGATGAATAGCAAGAAGTTTTAGAAGATTAATAAGGTGAAGATGAAGAATAATTTGATGAGAAAGATGATGCTGCTGAAAATTATGAAGGAGAAAGTGTGTGAAAAGTTAAAAAGGTGAAGACCATGGAAGTTGTGAAACAGACATATTTGACAAAATAGAAAAAAGGTTAACAACATTGTCAATTTGTTCGTCAATCCGAACGTATTTCCTAAAAAAAAAAATTAATGCTATTCCATTGGATTGGGTCAAACATCTATGCCTTTAATGTCTCCTCAACCTCCCCCAATACATTCTACATTACTCTTTCTTGTTTTCCTTCATGTACAATTAACCAACAAGGCAAGAATGGGTTTTTTTTAATTTCGATATTTTGTTCCCATAGACTTACATGGGACTTCCGGTATCGGTATCGGGTATCGCCGATATTTTAGCGATATCGGCGATACCATTACGATTCCGATACTTTAGGATATCGGAAAGTATCGCTCAACTCTACTGGCAATGTACTGGAAGGGAGATATGTTTAACTGAGGCTATAAGCTTCAGTGATTTGAAACATGGACGTTTGCTAAGTGCTGAGAGGGGTTAATCGGCCATTTTAAGGGCTAGGTTTTTAAGTAAAAAGCTGAAGAGTGGGTGGGAGGCTGTTTACATCTCCTCCCCAGGGTGGGGTATAGGATGTAAATAGTTGATCTTCTAAAGCATTCAGTGTTTTGTATGCCTAAAAAAGGAATTTCAGTGCTATGTGTCCTTATAAGGAAAGCTAAACCAGTATACAACCCCTGGCAAAAATTATGGAATCGCCGGCCTTGGAGGATGTTGATTCAGTTGTTTAATTTTGTTGAAAAAAAACAGATCACAGACATGGCACAAAACTGAAGTCATTTCAAATGGCAACTTTCTGGCTTTATGAAACACTAAAAGAAATCAAGAACAAAAATTGTGGTAGTCAGTAATGGTTATTTTTTTAACCAAGCATAGGGGAAAATTATGGAATCACTCAATTCTGAGGGAAAAAAATATGGAATCATGAAAAACAAACAAACAAAAAAACACTCCAGCACATCACTAGTATTTTGTTGCACCACCTCTGGCTTTTACAACAGCTTGCAGTCTCTGAGGCATGGACTTAATGAGTGTCAAACAGTATTCGTAATCATTCTGGCTCCAACTTTCTCTGATTGCTGTTGCCAGATCAGCGTTGCAGGTTGGAGCCTTGTCATGGACCATTTTCATCAACTTCCACCAAAGATTTTCAATTGGATTGAGATCCGGACTATTTGCAAGCCATGACATTGACCTTATGTTTCTTATTTCAAGGAATGTTTTCACAGTTTTTGCTCTATGGCAGGATGCATTATCATCTTGAAAAATGATTTCATCATTCCCAAACATCCTTTCAATTGATGGGATAAGAAAAGTGTCCAAAATATCAACATAAACTTGTGCATTTATTGAAGATGTAATGACAGCCATCTCCCCAGTGCCTTTACCTGACATGCAGCCCCATATCATCAATGACTGTGGAAATTTGCATGTTCTCTTCAGGCAGTCATTTTTATAAATCTCATTGGAAAGGCACCAAACAAAAGTTCCAGCATCATTACCTTGCCCAATGCAGATTCGCAATTCATCACTGAATATGACTTTCATCCAGTCTGTAAGGTTCTATGTATATATTCCTGAAACTCAGTTTGTTCGTCAGCCATTTTACTTTCTGTCTTGCTGCAGCTATCTTGCCCTCAGTCAAAATGGAGTTTCCAGCTTGCATGTTCCCGCCCTGATTCTCTCCTTTGCTTCTTAAGCAGCCACAGCTGAGCAATCAGTGCTTCAGAATCTAGCCTGCAGTGAACCTGTGACTTGACTCCTGTAAGCCTTGGACCTTGTACTCCAGCTATTCCTACTGAGGAACTCTGAAGCACTTGTGGACTCTGAACCCTGCTCTTTGAAAGACCCACGTTTGCATGGACTTACGGTAACAGAGAAGAAGATCCTGAATCTGTATTGGAGAGTGATTGCTGAGCTTGGATTACTCTGGCCTGCTGTGTCTCCTGTTTCTGTGTCTGCAAACTGTGTGACTATTTCTGCCAACTTGTATGAAGTAATACAGGACTTTTCTATATCAAACCTGTGACTCCTGTGTTTTCATCGCACCCAAGCACAAGACGCTATATGAACTGTACTACATACATTACAAGATTCTGAAGCCAAAACGTTAGTGTCTGCTGGGTCTGGAAGGCTGTGTCTGCTGTACTGTGGATATCAGACGTCCGGTTGTACTTTCTGTGATGACAGTGGTTGTGACTTCTCACAACCATTCCAGGTGAGCAATTCCCTTAAGTTTTTTCTTTTTGCAGTGTTACCACAGGTAAACACTATTGTTTTTTTTTTTTTTTCCTTTCTTTTCTCTTTTTTGTCTGCTGTAACTCTGGATATCAGATGTCTGGTTGAAACTTTCTGTGATGATAGTGGTTGTGACTTCTCACAACCATTCCAGGTGAGCAGTTCCCTTAATTTTTTTTTCTCTCTGCAGTGTTGCCACAGGTGAACACTATTTTTTTTTTTTCTCTCCTCTTCTTCCAGTAATCCTGTCTTAAAAGATCTGGAAAATGGAGGCCCGCATAAAGGAACTTTGCGGAGTGACTGATAATATCCTTGCAGATTTGCAGAATATAAAGACCCGTTTTACAAATCTACAGGACCTCAATAATCACAATTTGCAAGTGGTTGGACAGACTACCCAGGATTTGCGAGCCAGGATTGAGGTTCTAGAGGGGCGAGTCCAGGCTCCTGCCGTAGCCCCGAGTGCTGGGATTCCCAAGTTGCCCCCTTTTCGTTTTGGCGGTGCCTTGGATTTCAGGAGATGGCCCTTGATTACCACCTGGGACAGTTCCCGCCAAAAAATCTATTTTTCGAAAGGGGATTATCTCCACTGATTAAGGATGAACTTGCTCGTGCCGACCCTCCCACTGCGTTAGGTGACTTTATTAACTACTGCATCCGTATTGATACTCGTCTGACTGAACGCAGGCAAGAGAGATGGTTCGAAAGCAATCGTACTAACCTTTTCCTACCTTCCTCTCCAGCTAAGGAACCTTTGAGTAGGATTACACGGGAACCTGAACCTGAACCCATGCAGGTAGACTCTTTACAACGACGGGTTAGTGATGCACGCAAGGAACATCGTTTTAAGGAGAATCTATGTTTCTATTGTGGTAAGTCAGGGCACTTCATTATAAACTGCCCCAGCCGTTCTCGTAAGACTACTGCAGCACTCATTCATTGTGAGTGTTGCGAGAGGGGATCTGTCAGGTCCGAGCCTCAGGCTCCAGAGAGATCTGCAGCAACAGATCTTGATTTCTCGGACTTAAACTCCGTTACCTCTGAGGACGTTGACTGTGTAAACGCTGCCATTTTTCAAGTTTCCTCAGCGGTGTCCCAGCTGAGTTGTAAGAAAAACAATTCTCATTGCTTTCTTTCCATCAAACTCTGGGTTGACTCAGCTTGGGTGTCTAGCTCTGCTATGATCGACTCAGGGGCAAGTGGAAATTTTATGGATGTCTCCTTTGCTCTGAAACAGGGAATACGTTCAGTGAAGAAGGCTACTCCAGTACAGATGGAAACTGTGGATGGCTCCCTGCTGACCTCTGGACCAGTGGATCAGGAAACAGAGCCTTTGAGGGTTCTTATGGGTAAAGATCATCAAGAGAAACTGTCCTTTATGCTTATCTCTTCTCCCCACTTTCCCATTATTCTAGGGCTACCATGGCTGCAGGCTCAGAATCCTACCATTAACTGGGAGACCAAGGAATTACACTTTCAGAGAAACAGATGAGTCCAAAAGTTTCAGCTTGCTCTGTTCCTAAAGGAATCATGTCAGTCCCTGAACTACCAGCTGTATACCAGGACTATGTGGACTTATGTGACAAGAAGAACGATGACCAGCTTCCTCCTCACCGTCCATATGATTGTCCAATTGAATTATTGCCTGGAGCAGAGATACCTTTTGGTAAGATCTACCCCCTGGCGGGGCCCGAGCTAAAGGCTTTAAAGGATTACATAGATGAAAATCTAGCCAAGGGCTTCATACGCCCCTCTTCATCTCCTGCAGGTGCACCCATCTTCTTTGTAAAGAAGAAAGATGGATCTCTGAGACCATGCGTAGACTATAGGGAACTCAATAAGGTTACTATTAGAAACCGTTATCCATTGCCTTTAATCCCTGAGTTATTGGAGAGAGTGCGACATGCCAAAATTTTTTCTAAACTAGATCTTCGTGGGGCCTATAACTTAGTCCGTATTAGACCTGGGGATGAATGGAAGACTGCATTCAGGTCACGCTATGGACACTTTGAATATCTAGTTATGCCTTTTGGTCTGAGTACCGCCCCAGCCACTTTCCAACACTTGGTGAATGACATCTTCAGGGATCTCCTAGATACATTCGTGGTAATTTATTTGGATGATATTCTAATTTTTTCTAACTCCACAGAGGAACATCATGGACATGTGAGAATGGTCTTGGAACGTCTAAGACAAAATCATCTTTACATCAAACTTGAAAAGTGTGAATTCCATAGGACCGAAATTCAATTTCTGGGGTATGTACTGTCTACACAAGGAATTAGTATGGATGGAAGCAAAACCCAAGCCATCAAGGATTGGCCAAGTCCTAGAAATGTGAAGGAGGTACAGCGCTTAATCGGGTTTGCCAACTTCTATAGACGTTTCATTAGAAATTTCTCTGAGGTAGTGTCACCTATCACTCAACTTACCGGAAAGAGTCTAGGTTTTCCTGGACTCCCCAAGCCCAGGAAGCATTTTCCCGTCTAAAAGATAAATTTACCACTGCACCTATCCTAGTACATCCCAACCCCGAGCTTGCCTTCATAATAGAGGTGGATGCTTCAGACTGTGCCGTTGGAGGTATACTCTCTCAGAGAACAGGTGAGAAGAATGTCTTGCATCCCTGTGCCTTCTTTTCCCAGCAGTTGTCTTCGGCTGAGAGGAACTACGATGTGGGCAATAGAGAGTTGTTGGCCATTATTGCCGCCTTCAAAGAATGGAGACACCTTCCTCAGGGAGCTGCACAGCAAATAGTCGTCCTGACAGACCATCGTAACCTTGAGTTTATCAGGTAGGCTAAGTGCCTGACTCCTCGCCAGGCTCGCTGGAATCTTTTCTTAAACCAATTTAATTTTATCATCTCTTATAGACCAGGATCGCGCAATGGAAAGGCTGATGCACTCTCTAGGATTTACTCAGCAGAGACACGTCCAATTACTCCTCCTAAGACTATTCTTCCTGACTCTAGATTCCTAGGAGTAATTCATAATCAAGACCTACTTAAGGACATCAAGGAAGCATACCATGCGGATTCCTTTTTGGCACAACCCCCAAGGGACGTAAGTCTTGTCTTTAAGAATGGTGTGTGGATTCAGGGACAACGTCTGTATATTCCTGAAACAGTCAGATTAAGAGTATTGCAACTCATTCACGATTCCAAGATAGCTGGGCATAGAGGAATTCTAAAGACACAGGAATTTCTTTCTCGTTTCTTTTGGTGGCCCACTTGCAGGAAGGATGTTTTGAATTATGTCACTTCATGTGAGGTCTGTGCAAGATGCAAAACACCTCGCTCCTCACCAACTGGTCTGTTACAGCCTCTTCCCACCCCATCCCGCCCGTGGGGATCCATTTCTATGGACTTCATTGTGGAGTTACCAACCTCTCAGGGGAAGAACACCATTCTAGTGGTGGTTGACCGTCTAACAAAGGCAGCTCATTTTATCCCTTGTGTCGGCTTACCCACTGCAAAACAGACATCAGATTTGATGATTAAAGATGTGTTTCGCTTACATGGAGTACCGGATGAGGTTATTTCGGATCGAGGGGTGCAATTCACTTCTAGGTTTTGGCAAAATTTCTGTGCAGCATTGGACATTAAAGTAAACCTTTCTTCTGCTTTTCATCCCCAGACTAATGGACAGACCGAACGAACCAATCAAACCCTGGAGCAGTATCTCCGCTGCTTTATCTGCCACCTACAGGATGATTGGGTGGATCTACTTCCATTAGCTAAGTTCTCGTATAACAACTCTCAGAGTGCCTCCACTAAACAGTCTCCTTTTTACTCTAATCTAGGTTATCATCCTAACATTCTACCACGATTTCCCATAGAAACGCTTTTACCAGCAGTGGCTGAAAGAATCACGTCTTTACAGAAGAATATGGATCTTCTAAAGGAAAATCTGGAATCGGCTCAAGAAAGGTACAAGAAAGCAGCAGATAAATTTCGTAAACCTGCACAAGCTTTTAAGGTAGGAGACTTGGTCTGGCTGTCAACCAGAAATCTTAAGTTAAGGATTCCATCGTCTCAGTTGGGACATAAGTACATTGGACCCTATAAAATCAGTAAAATTATAAGTGCCGTTGCTTGTCGTCTTCAACTGCCCAGAACTATGAGAATCCACCCTGTCTTTCATGTATCCCTACTAAAGGCTGCGACACCCAATACGTTTCCTGGACGTTCCTCTCCTTGCCCTGACCCAGTGCTAGTCGATGGTCAGGAAGAATTTGTGGTGGAAAGGATTTTAGATTCCAGGTTGTATAGAAATCAGTTACAATATCTGATTAAATGGCAGGGCTACCCAGTGGAGGACAACTCATGGGAACCGGTCAATAACGTTAATGCTCCTCGCTTGCTCCGTCAGTTTCATCAGAGGTACCCACACAAGCCTGGTCTGAGGTCATCCGGAGGTTGTCCTTAAGGGGGGAGTAATGTAAGGTTCTATGTATATATTCCTGAAACTCAGTTTGTTCGTCAGCCATTTTACTTTCTGTCTTGCTGCAGCTATCTTGCCCTCAGTCAAAATGGAGTTTCCAGCTTGCATGTTCCCGCCCTGATTCTCTCCTTTGCTTCTTAAGCAGCCACAGCTGAGCAATCAGTGCTTCAGAATCTAGCCTGCAGTGAACCTGTGACTTGACTCCTGTAAGCCTTGGACCTTGTACTCCAGCTATTCCTACTGAGGAACTCTGAAGCACTTGTGGACTCTGAACCCTGCTCTTTGAAAGACCCACGTTTGCATGGACTTACGGTAACAGAGAAGAAGATCCTGAATCTGTATTGGAGAGTGATTGCTGAGCTTGGATTACTCTGGCCTGCTGTGTCTCCTGTTTCTGTGTCTGCAAACTGTGTGACTATTTCTGCCAACTTGTATGAAGTAATACAGGACTTTTCTATATCAAACCTGTGACTCCTGTGTTTTCATCGCACCCAAGCACAAGACGCTATATGAACTGTACTACATACATTACACAGTCATCCACAGTCCACGATTGCTTTTCCTGAGCCCATTGTAACCTTGTTTTTTCTGTTTAGCTGTTAATGATGGCTTTCCTTTAGCTTTTCTGTATATGAATCACATTTCCTTTAGACAGTTTCTTACAGTTCGATCACAGACGTTGTCTCTAGTTTCCACCCATTCTTTCCTCATCTGTTTTGTGCATTTCCTGTTTTGGAGACATATTGCTTTAAGTTTCTGGTCTTGTCACTTTGATGTCTTCCTTGGTCTGTTTGCCTTTAACAACCTTCCCATGTTGTTTGTATTTGGTCCAGATTTTAGACACAGCTGAGTGTGAACAACCAACATACTTTGCAACATTGCGTGATGATTTACCCTCTCTTAAGAGTTTGATAATCCTCTCCTTTGTTTCAATTGACATCTCTCCTCTTGGAGCCATGATTCATGTCAGTCCACTTGGTGCAACAGCTCTCCAAGGTGTGACCACTCATTTTTAGATGCAGATTAATGAGCAGATCTAATTTGATGCAGGTGTTAGTTTTGGGAATGAAAATTTACAGGGTGATTCCATAATTTTTTCCCTCAGAATTGAGTGATTCCATAATTTTTGCCCTATGCTTGGTTAAAAAAATAACCATTACTGACTACCACATTATTTGTTCTTGATTTCTTTTAGGTTTTCTTAAAGCCAGAAAGTTGCCATTTGAAATTACTTCAGTTTTGTGCCATATCTGTGATCTGTTTTTTTTCAACAAAATTAAACAACTGAATGAACATCCTCCAAGGCCGGTGATTCCATAATTTTTGCCAGGGGTTGTATGTTTTTTTCCAGAGTGGGCGGATCCCCGCAACAACATAGATTGTATTGTATGTTATTTTTTTTTCTTAGGCCAGAAATGCCATGTTTATTTTTTGCTAACTCTGCACTGGCTTATGCAGCACCCTTCATAAATCAGTGAGAGGCTTAAAGTGACAGCGTTCTTATGTCTACCTCCATGTGCAGCCGAGTGAGACAACCTACTACAGTACCTAGACCTATTACCACCACATTGACATTGGGAGTTAAAAGAAATATGTCTCCAGGTTTTTGTTACATCATATGAGAGCAGCATAATGTAGGAAAAGAGACCCTGATTTCAACGATGTACCACTTAGTTTACTAGTTGGACCATATGTGACACTGAGTTCTGAGATGTACCAGAGCTGAGAAAGCTAACCCTGCCCACACCACAGCTCTCTATGTATATTGGCCATTCACAGTGAGCTGCTTATCAGAGGATGGGGCTTATCTAGCAGACATGTGAGCTGTAGTCCAAGCAGTGATAATCTCCAGGTGATAAATCCTTAATTGTAAGTAAACAATAGCACACAGCCAAACATGTGACACATTTTTGAAATTTCAGATAACATAGCAAAAACCTGCTGACAGATTTCTCTCAAGAGGAAAGAACAGGAGAAGGTTCATGGCAGCCGCATTATGCTCGAGCGGATCACATTGTAATCTTTGGATTGGCAGGCGGCTCTTCTGACCTAAGCGTCACAGCATGTATTTCTATGCAGCTATCATACTCAGGTCAGGAGAGTCAACGAGGATTACTATGCGATCCTCGTGCAAGTAATGCAGTCATCTAACTGTGCCCTAAAAAGTGTAAAAAAAAGGCCCATATCTTGGTAACTGAATGGTGAATTAAAAAAAAAAATAAAAAGTCAACATAATCAGGGGCTCCACTTTTGACCAGACGATCTTTATTTTAATAGCGCCAACATATTCCGCAGCACTTTAAAATTTTAGAGGGGACTTGTACAGACAATAAAAGACATTACAGAATAAGCATAACTCAGATATCAAAAGGAGTGAGGGCTCTGCTCGTTAACTTACAATCTATGAGTAAACAGGGGAGAAAAGGAAGGTAAATGGTAAAATGTCCTTATATTGAACAATAAAGCTCTAACACAGAGGCTACTAAGTGCATGGAGGGTGTGAACAGATGCTATGAGGGTCATAATTTTGAAGAAAATTTTGTGTGGGCAAAACGGTGATAGTTAGATATGTGTGGTGGGGCGACAATCCATACTAAAGAATTGAGTTTTTAGGCCACAGAAAGTCTTCTTTCTGAATCTTCAGAAATACACAATTTTTAATAAAATTCTCTTTGTACCCACAATGTGGAATCCCTTCATACAATATATTTAAACTCTGAATGATATGTTTTTAGCCATATGGCACTGCTGAGTTCAATCTGTTTAAGTATAAGATTAGTCAGTGTGAATCTATTAAACTATAGCAATGTTTTATTATTTCAAACAAAAATCTATTTCTGCTTCTTAATCTGTTACACGTTGGAAGCTTGAAGGCTTGTATAAGAGCGCACATTACATTTGCATGCCCTATGAATATTAATCATGGTTGAAGTCTGCGTTTGCCTTACTGTGCCTTTTGTCAGCTTTTCAAAGGCATCTCTTATTTTTAAAGCCCTTAACTTGATTTAGCACAATAACATCATAACACGCAATGGCAGAGACGACATAGAATAAATGAGCTGTCATTAAAATTATTTTATAAAAAGTTTCACTAGACAATTTTGCTGTATTGTAAACACAAAGAGAAGAATATCTTGTAATATCAGCCACCATACAAAAAGTAGCACCTTTACATGGTATATTCTGTGAGGCTATGTGCACACGTTGTGGATTGTTGGCGTTTTTGCCACGGTTTTTCGTGGCAAAAACACCGCAAAAACGCGGCAAAAACACTTACCCAACGCAACTCATTATATCCTATGGGATTCCGCAATGATGTGCACATGATGCTTGTTTTTCCGCGGCCAAATCGCATCGCGGAAAAATACGCAGCATGCTCATTCTTTTTCCGATTGCGATTCCACTGCAATAGGAATGCATTGAACCACTTACTTTCCGCATGTGGCTATGCTCACCATGCACAAAGAAAGCGGTTCATGTGCGGATGGTACCCAGGGTCTGGAGGAGAGGAGACTCTCCTCCAGGCCCTGGGTACCATATCCCTGTTAAAATAATAATTAAAATAAAAAATAATGATATTCTCACCTTCCGGCGGCCCGCGCAGCTTTCCCGCCTCTCAGCGACACTCCCAGCCAATCCCGTTCCCAGGCGTCCTTAGCGACAATGACCCCAGATGATGTAGCATCACGCGAGACCACTACGTCATCTGGGGTCATTGTCACAAAGGACACCTGGGAACGGGATTGGCCGGTAGCGTCGCCGAGGACCAGGAAGGCTGCGGGGGACGCCGGAAGGTGAGAATATCACGATTTATTACTTTTTTAAATTATTTTTAACATTATATCTTTCTACTATTGATGCGGCATAGGCGACATCAATAGTAAAAATATGCTCACTTGTCAAACACTATGTTTGACCAGTGTGACCAACCTGTCAATCAGTTTTCCAAGCGATGCTACAGATCGTTTGGAAAACGCTAGCATTCTGCAAGCTAATTACGCTTGCAAAAAGCTAGTTTCTGGCAGGAATATGCATACCAATAAAAATGCGTATTTCCCGCGGCAGGGAGGTGCGGGATTGCCGCGGAAATTTCCGCGGCAATTCCACAACATGTGCACATAGCCTAACATTCAACATTCCATAGAAATGGTTTTGTGACTTGCATGTGATAAAGATTTTAAATAAAACAGCCTTTAAAACAAGTTTTAAATGGTTTTAGTCTATACTATAAAAAATAATTTTTGTACATACATATAAAATATCACCCTGTTTGCTGCACAATCTGGGTATCATGTATTACCAGTGACATTTGCAGTTCACATTCATATTTTAGATAATAGCAACTCTCCAACCTGAGACTGAAATGAAACTATGTATTTCACATTTTTAGGCATTCTATCTGGTGTCATTAATTTTTCTCTGACTGCTCACTTTGTTTACAAGCATTCCATGCCTCATGCTTCCAAGATGACCGCACATGTCAAGGAGAGTGCAGTGTTATGTCTACGCCACATTTTCTCTGCTTTCTCTATCCCACAGCAGAGAAAAGGCAGGGAAGATGTTTTCTAGATCTACTATTGCACTCCCTATACCACTGATGTGGTCTTCTTGGTCACTGGAAGACACAACAGAACAGGGATCCTGTGCAGGAAAAGGATATGGGCCCTTCCAGCCCAATAACTCTTCAAAATTCACAAATTCACCTATTTTGGAGGTAGAAATACTCCCCCCTTACCTCTTGGGAACCTGTGTTGCCCCCTGGTTACACCAATAATATGTCCGCTCCTTCCCTTTATTAGAGGAAGGATTGCTGATGTTACTGAGGGGCAACAGGTAGGTTCACTATTTAAATATATAGTCACATTCAAAATACTGGCAGGAGAGTCGATTTAAAGGAAAACTGTCAGCAGTAGTGTTGAGCGATACGATACTGCAAATATCGGATATCGGCCGATATTAGCTGTATCGGCCTTTCGATATTGAATACCGATATTTTCGTCATATCGAATACCGTAATCGGGATTGTCACTGTCATTGTCAGTGTCCGTCAGTCAGGTCAGTCACTGTCAGTGTCCGTCGGTCGGGTCTGTCAGGAGTCAGCGGCACTTACCTGGCAGAAGATCTCCGGCGGTCACGGCCTGGACTGCTTCATGGCCGCCATCCTCTTCTCCCCGGCGGTCACATGCAGTTTCTCGCGATAACTGCAGTGACTGCTGGGTAATCCCGGCCGTAAAGCAGTCAGTCCGATGACGTCACCGCCGGGGAAGCAGGTAATCAGCTGTGCTGCGTCGCGATGACAGGCTCTGCCTGTCATTGCGATGTAGCAGAGCTGGATCGTCGTGGGACACTCGTTACTATGGACTGCGTCGGACAGGTGGTATACTGTTGTTTTTTTTTTTTCTTTTTTTACAGGAGATCGATGGCGTCACAGGAATGAGAGTACAATAAAAGAAATGAAAACTGTGTTGTCTCTTTTATTTCATTAAAAGACTTTTTTCTTGCTGTGTCTTTTTTTTAAACATTTAATAACTTTGGGATTAATAATGGATCGGTGTCTTATTGACACCTCTCCATTATTAACCGGGCTTATTGTCACCGTGCAATCAACGGTGACATTAACCCCTTATTACCCCACTTGCCACCGCTACAGGGCAGTGGGAAGAGTCGGGTAAAGTGCCACAATTGGCACATCTTTTGATGCGCCAAATGTGGGGCTGCTGTAGCCTGGTATTATCAGGCTGTTGAGGGCCAAAATCCATGGGCCTTGATAGTCTTTTAATACCAGGCCGCAGCAGTCTGCATTTTACTTGGCTGGTTAACAAAAATAGGGGGACCCCTACGCCGTTTTTTTTTTTCGAGGGGATCCCCTATTTTTGTTAACCAGCCAAGCTAAGCAGACTGCTGTGGCCTGGTATTATCAGGCTTGCAAGGTCCATGGATATTGGATCCTTACCAGCCTGAAAAACCAGGCCTCAGCGGTCTGCTTCATCTGGCTGGTTAACAAAAATAGGGGGGACCCCACGCCAATTTTTTTCGAGGGGATCCCCTATTTTTGTTAATCAGCCAAGATATGCAGACTGCTGTGGCCTGGTATTATCAGGCTGGCAAGGTCCATGGATCTTGGCTCCTTAACAGCCTGAAAATCCAGGCCTCAGCGGTCTGCTTCATCTGGCTGGTTAACAAAAATAGGGGGGACCCCAAGCCATTTTTTTTTCGAAGGGAACCCCTATTTTTGTTAATCAGTTCCCTCTGACGTCACTGATGGTGTCCCTGGCTGACCTGAAGTGAAAGTGGAAAGCAATCAATTAAGCTTTCCACTTCCTCTCCTGTCAGCCAGGAGAGGAACTCATTCATTTGGGGGTTTACTGTGAGGCTGCAGCATTAGCTGCGGTCCCTGCAGTAAACATTAACCCTTTCTGATGGATTACACCGTGGGACCTGACTGTACATCGGATTGGTAAGAATAATTTTGCTTTATTATTTTATTTTTATTACAGGAAATGGTTTTAGCAGGTAAATAAAATATGGTCAAAAACTGTGTGATTATTTCATTAAACTTCTTTTTTATTAAAGTGTGTGTGTTTGATTTTTCTTTCATACAATAGGATTAATAATTGATAGTTGTCTAATTGACAGCTCTCAATTATTAACCTGGCTTAAAGTGACCTTTCAATTGCAAGGTCATTTTAATCCCTTATTAACCCATTCGCCACCGCTACAGGGCAATGGGAATAGACGGGCAAAGTGCCAGAAAGGGCGAATCTAATTATAGATTTGTCTTTTCTGGGGTGTCTGGGGGCAGATGTTAGTAGCCAGGGGGGGCCAAAAATAATGGTCCCTCTCTGGGCTATTATTATCTGCCCCCATTCGCTGGCTTTGTCTGTCTGGTTGCGAAAATAGGGCGGGAACCCACGCATTTTTTTTAAACAATTTTACACCTCATATATATATATATATATATATATATACACATGTCATTGAATTTGTGACATATATATTATATATTTATATTTATAGTTCATACACTTCTACATAGTATAATAGCCGCTAATTCAATTGCCGACTTTTGTGAAAATGCAGAACCCGACATGAAATGACACTTGGTGTACATAGGGTTAACCATGTCTTTTCATGTCCTTTGCTATCTGATTTGCACAAACAATTACATCAGTCTATGTGTGCAAAATTTCACACCTGTAGGGGTTAATTAAAGGTGTAAATTCGTAGCAAAAAAGTCAGTTTTTTTTACAACGAATTTACACCTTTAATTAACCCCTACAGGTGTGAAATTTTGCACACATAGACTGATGTAATTGTTTGTGCAAATCAGATTGCAAACGACATGAAAAGACATGGTTAACCCTATGTACACCAAGTGTCATTTCATGTCGGGTGCTTCTGTCTTTTCACAGAAGCCGGCTTTACCCGGCAATTGAATCAGAGGATATTTTACTATGTAGAAGTGTATAAACTATACATATATGTATATATATGTCACAATGACATGTGTATATATATATATATATATATATATGTATTCTATGTGTGTATATTTAGTGTTTACAAGGAAATAAAGGTTTTTTTTAGTTGCGATTTTTTGTTCCCATAGACTTACATTGGACTTCCGGTATCGGAATCGGATATCAACGATATTTAGTGATATCGGCGATACCATTTCGATACGATATTTTTAGATATCGAGCAGTATCGCTCAACACTAGTCAGCAGGTTTTTGGTATGTAATCTGAAAACATAATATAGGGTAAGAGATCCTGAATAGTGATGGGAGAACCCCTGGATGTTTGGATCTGGCGGGTTTGGCCAAACGTTTAAAAAAAGTTCAGTTTGTGTACCAGTGCAGTACCTGAACCCAAACTTGGACCCCATTTAGATAAATGGGAGGCCTGAACATCCATTGTTTGCCACGCTGTCATCTGCATGATAGCATGGCAAACACTGACTCTGATTGGGGTAAGATCATTATCGTAGGTCAAAGAGCTGCTGTTCCCATGCTGTCAGATGACAATGTGAGCCAGCAGCTGTTACCAGCCTAAAGGCCCCGTCACACATAACGAGATCGCTAGTGAGATCGTTATTACGTCACGATTTTGAGATCGCTGGAGAGCCGTATCGTGATCGTTTGGGAGCTGTCAAACATGCAGAACTTCCCAACGATTTCAGCCGCCCCACCGATCTAACTAACGATCTCGTTGCTCGTTGGGACGCTTTCACACAGCAGCTATTTCAACAATCCACACCTTGATAGGGGCTGTACTCTGTCACCAATCATCTCCGATTGGTGAACGCTACTGCATTCTGATTGGGCGGCAGGTTTAAAATAAAACCACGTTGTAGCAATTCCATCCCTTTGTTCCTGTTTGCGTTCTGGTTTCGGATCGTAGCAGCGTTCTTCGGCTGTGACTCTGTATCCATTCATCTGGGCTTTGTTCCTGACAAGCGTTCTGGCTTGTGGATTGTAGTGTTCTTCAGCTGTGACTCCACACAACCCGGAGAATTCTGCTAAGATCTGCAATCCAGCACGACGTCAGAGAGTAAGGATGGAATCGCTATTCTGTTGCTTTCTT